>JABSTR010000720.1:0-28209 GCA_013339765.2 Haemaphysalis longicornis | reverse complement strand
CTTAAACTTTTGGGAAAAGCACAGAAATACAACCGCGCGTATACACAGTTCACTTTCGTGCCAGCATTTACAGCGGCGGTTACGTGGCTGCAACAGTTAGGCATTGCAGCGAGATGCTGCAGCGGCAAAGAAGCACGTGTGAGCCTACTGGGCTAAAAACATTCCTCAGCACTCGCTGTGAATCCTTCCGATTACGTGACGTTTACGTGATAGAAGCTTGGTTCGTTGCACCTATACCGAAGCCACGTGAACATGTGACTTCTCAAAGAAGAATTCAGTCACACTTACGTGTGTTGATTTCCAGCAACCACGATTGGGAGTGTAACGCATCAAGAAAATCGCACCAACGACAGGCCAGGAACTGGAAAACACATTTTTCCGGCGAGCAAATCACGCTGTGGGGCGTTGTGCTGGCGATATATACAGCTTTATCAGCGCTTTTAGGCGAAGCAGGGTGCCTAAAGTTGTCACCCGCCCCGCTTTTGTTATGCAAACATATTTGTACTCAGAATAAATTTCTTGCTAATTATTTTCCACATTAGAGATAACATTTCCCGAATAGTTGGACAGCTTCGTTGGAATGTATTGCCGCTTCATTGCTTTTGTAAACTTGTACACTGTCAAATTTACAGGATTATAGATTGTATCGACCAAGTAAAGTTTCGTCATACAAAATCACCAAACAAAAATAACTTTCCAGATCACATTGTAATGCATGCGGTTGCGCGCGATCTAAGATAGGAACATAGTGGTTCAAGCGGAGGTCCTTGTGGTCATTGCTGCAACGACTTGTCAGTTCTTGTACAATTCAATTTGGCTAACTGCCCGGTGTTTTTACCATAAAAAGGAAAGCGGGAAATAGGGTGTTGCAGATGGAATCCAGCCATGCTGCTGAGGACGCTCTTGTATGACCTTATCTTGCCCTATTTTACAATAGTGATTTCTCTCTTAGTTCGCTCGTTTTGTTCTTTTCCACGAAATGTGTTTGGTGTACCAAAAGCTTCTATATAGACTGCTGATAATTCTAGCAATGCAGTTATATAGGCGCTTTTTTCGCATTGTTTGTTTGTAAAACATATAAAAATGGCTTTTAAACGATTTAAAAATGATAGTGAAAAGGATTTAAAAATGATTAAATAATTTGAAATGACGAAAGGACATGTAACAAGAACAGTGCGTTGGTAACCGTTAGGCAAACGTTACCATAACGCTATAGTCATATGCTATGCATTAAGCTAAATGTGATGAACAGCACTGGATTGCGGTGTATTTATATCATTGCACATTTTGTTAAGTTTTTAAAATACATCCACACTTCGTAAATTCAGTAGTGTACGTACGAAAGTACGTACGTACGTGCGTATGTATGTATGTATGTATGTATGTATGTATGTATGTATGTATGTATTTATGTATGTATGTATGTATGTATGTAGGGAGTAGTAGAACTTTGAAGATGGTAGAGAGCACAAGAGAAGCAAAAACTTCGAACAAGGTAAAAGCACGATTGCGCCTACGTTCAGCAAAGAGAACTTGCTTTCCTCAGGGCAATCTCTCGCCTGGCAGGCAGGGTTTATATAGGGGTAGGACCCCAGGTGAAAGGAGAGGGAAAGAAATGGAAGGGAAATTGAGCAAGCTGATTGGTTTCGGAGTGTGTCGGGGGAGAGATTGAGAACCTTCTTGGCCCCTCAATCTCTCCCCCGACACACTCCGAAACCAATCAGCTTGCTCAATTTCCCTTCCATCTTTCCCTCTCCTTTCACCTGGGGTCCTACCCCTATATAAACCCTGCCTGCCAGGCGAGAGATTGCCCTGAGGAAAGCAAGTTCTCTTTGCTGAAACGTAGGCCACAATCGTGCTTTTACCTTGTTCGAAGTTTGCTTCTCTTGTATGTATGTATGTATGTATGTATGTATGTATGTATGTATGTATGTATGTATGTATATGTATGTATGTATGTATGTATGTGCACGTGCATGTGCGTATGTATGTGTGCATGTATGTATGTGAACATGTACGTACATATGTGCGTATGTACATATGTATGTGCGTATGCATGTATGTATGTATGTACGTATGTATGCGCGTATGTACGTATGAATGTACGTACGCATTGGCGATCAGCCTATCAAGGGCGTGGACCGTAAGAGTCCAACTGTTCCTACAGTTCTCGGTCCGAATAACTTATTTGCGCATAATTTCTTTGTTTTATTCGTTTAGAGCGTTGTCGGTCTTCTTCACTTTCTAGTCTCATTTCAGGGTAGCCATTCCGTTATCACGGTAGTCAAAACGTGCCCTGCCCAACATAACTTCACTTTCAGGAGTTGATCCCCCCCCCCCCCCCCCCCCCCCCCCCCCCCCCCCCCCCAGTAAGTATTCGAAGATGCTCGTTCCCAACTTCGGAGCGCTTCTTTTATCATTCTCGTTTTGGTGGCCACATGGGCTGACCTAAGATTGTTTTGTGGTAATAACTCCCTGCGCGATATTCGTTTACGAAGAGGAAAGCCAGCAGTCTAGCATTACACGGAAAGTATAGGCAATTTTTCAGTAAAAAAGATTGCAAAGCGCACTGAAACAAAATCACTCCACCTATTCTCGTATGATTTCCGCACTAGCTGCTGGATTTCGTTCCTCCCATATTCAATATCCTAAAAATGAAAGGCACGCACGCACGCATACAGACACGCACTTCCATTTTTCCTTACTTTTTTTCCAATTTTGTACGCATCATCACCTATGCCGCCGTTGCTTTGTACTTTGCGTTATTATGGTCATAGCTTTTTTGTTAAAAGCCCTTGAACACAATGTAATGTTTCTCGTGCGCCATGCTTGCTGACAATCTCCTGTTTTCTCTTTGAGAAAATAACTATCGTCATTTAGGAATTGCCCTTCCTCTCAAATGTGCAAGTGCTGTTTACTATGTCCTGCTTTTCTTTTCTTATTGCTATCAGCTTCAGTCACGTCGCAGTGACCGTGCTGCACTCCTCGTACGACCAGCCCTTGTCTGCCTACCCTCTGACTTTCCCGCAAGCCTCGCTTGAGGTCATACGGCGCCACTACCAGACACCCTATACCATTTCTCCCTATTCCACCAAACCCGGAGATCTCAAAGGATCTCGTCAAATCCCTTCTTTCTGGCCGGCGGCGGTCACATATCAGGAAGTACCTCCCACTTTTTCTATTGCTAATTAGCTGCATTGGAATGCATTCTCCATCTCAGACCCTATTTTTGCCTACTTTTTTAGACAAGTAATAGGATAGGTGAAGATAGCTGGCAAGAAAAAGCTTCCCCACACTACAAACAAATTTCAAAGCCGGCACGGATCACAAGCTCCTCGAAGGAATCGTGTGAAATTTGTTTGATTGATTGACTGATTGATTCATTGATTGATTTATTGATTATGGCGTTTAACACGCCGAAGCTACTAAGGCGACAGGGCGCGCCGTAGTGGAGGGCTCCGGATTACTTTTGACCAACTAGGAATCTTTAACGTGCGTAGCAACCTCGAACACACTGGCATTTTTGCTTTTCGCCTCCATCAGGAAGGCAGCAGCCGTGGCCGGGAATCGAATCCTCGTCATTGTGCTGAGCACCACAAGTGAACTTCGAAACCTCCAAACTTCTGTAACGCACAAAATATTGCAGCTATCCCCGAAACCAAAAACAATGCTTGAAAAGCTGTGTAAAATTAACCAACGGCAACGCGCTGACTAGGCTTAGTTTCTGTTCCTTGCCTAGTGGGTAGGTGAAAAACATATTTAAGTGGGCAAGGCTGAGGCTGGCGATGACACTCACGTGCACGTATGTTGAGAGTCAGGAACTGGCTAACGAGAAATAAATGGTGGTTTCGATGATACGTCGCAGAAAGATTTTAGCTTAAAGACATCCAACACAATATTCTCGAACACAAGGTTGTTTCAAGATCGCAACCGGTTTATTGGCTGGTCAAATATCAACGCAAATGTATACTCTCCACAGGAACTCTGAGGTCTTGTCCAGAAAACGTTTTTGCCTTCTTTGATCACTCTTCACTTTCGTATACAGGTTGTTTCGTGTAAGATTTTACTAATTTTTTAAACGTGGCTTTTGGATGAAAAATTGTTTTTCTTGGGCCAAGGAATCAGGGGCCATAGAGGCCGCTATGAAGCGGGTAGCAAGTCCTATTGGGGGAATAATTATGACTCGAATTGTCTGTTTTTAACATATTCTAGTCAGGGGCTTCGTTGTAATAGGGAAATTGTAGAGGATCATGAGTATCCGGTGTCGATTACAACATATCCGAAATTGTAATTGCGTGCAGAGCCACAGCGCTCAGAACCTCACGTGTACAGATACACGCAACTGGCTCCGGGCGGCAGTTGAGCTCTGAAAAGCCACGTGCACACGCTCATATCACTCGGAGATGTACACGTCACACGCACGCCGCGCTTTATCTTTCGGCCAGGAAAGAGACAAGCGGCGTCGAGGGCATCACCGGGTGGATCTTCCTTGCCCGCCCAAATGTGACTAGTCATCCCGATTGCCGAGAGCGGCCGCGACATGCCTCCGTTTGGGGTACGGAGGCCATGGTTTATGCAACCTAAAAGGAAATAAAATTAAAAGAACCTAATGACTTTGTATTCCACAAAAAACCACATATCAAATGCGTTTCGCCTGTGTTCAGGAGTCCCTTGCCTCTGTTCAGGCCGAAGATAAAGCGCGGCGCGCGTGGGATGCGTGGGACATGCGCAGCTGCGACTGACATTAGTTGGTGGTCGAGGCTTTGCGGCGGTCAGCTGCCACCCACAGCCCTTTGCGCCCATCCGGGGATCTGATGTTCTAAGCGCTGTGCAACCGGAATCAATTTGAAGGTGATCGCTCGGGAGGCCAATAAAGCAGCAGCACCGTGGTAAAGGTTGAATTAGGGTGGTATCATGAAATAGACAATGAGAGGAAGAAGGCACTTCTACCTGTATCTCCAGTTCTGGAAGCGGCCGCGGTGTAGTTTGGAAGGCCGGCTAATCGATGCTACCGTGATCACCTTCAAATTGATCCCTACTCTACCTCTGCACGCAAGTAAAATACAGAAAATCTAATATTTGATACCGGATGGACTCATGATCCTCTACAGTTTTCTCATTACATACAAACATTTACTTAGAAAAATTAAAAAGGAATAAATAAAGTCTAATTAAATATTCCCCTAAATAGCAATTGGACCCAAATTTATAGCACCCACCATGGCCCCTGATCACTTAGTGCAAGAAAAACAACTGAACTTTCAACAGACCATTTTTTTATTACTTAGTCTCCCTTAAACGCCCTGTATACATACACGTTTATTTTACAGTTTTTTATACAGGGTGTCCCAGTTATCATGCACCAAGATTAAAAAAAAAGTAAAGGCGTAATTCGAAAGAAACCAGGTGCATAATGTTTGCAGTACTGTGAAGAAGCGCACAGTATTTTTTTCTTTAATGAGACTTAATTAACTAATTGTAATTAATTATCTAACTCGAGAAATACTGTCCTAATCACTGAAGTGTCAATGAGGCACTTGTAGGTAACCACGAGGGGCACCTAACTGCGGTATTTTCAGCGATGAACTAATTGCGTACACATTTATTCTGACTGATAAAGGAAACCCGCGAAATATGAAAAATACCACGTGACGGCGCCTCCGCGCGCACAGTAAAGCAACGCCCTCAAACAGGCTGCCTCTGAGTTAGCCAGAATGAAATAGACAAAAAAAGAAAGAAGAAATCGCGACCGCGACCGAGTTTGTTCCTTATCTGCACACGCGTCGCGCGAATCTTGCTACTGCTGCTCCTTCCATGCATGCTATTATCAAGGTGATGCGCTGTCCTCTCTTCGGCGGGTAACACGCGAAGCAGTTGCTTTCAATCAGCTTTGTTTGGGGACGCTGCTTTACAATGCGCGCGTAAGCGTCGTCACGCGGTATTTTTCATATTTCGCGGGTTTCTTTTATCAGTCAGAATAAATGAGTACGCAATTAGTTCGTCGCTGAAAATAGCGCAGTTAGATGCCCCTCGTGGTTACCTACAAGTGCCTCATTGACACTTTAGTGATTAGGACAGTATTTCTCAAGTTAGATAATTAATTACAATTAATTAATTAAGTCTTATTAACGAAAAAATTACTCTCCGCTTGTTCACAGTACTGCAAACATTATGCACTAGGTTTTCTTCGAGTTACGCAATTTCTCTTTTTTTAAATCTTGGTGCATGATAGCTGGGACACCCTGTATACTACCCTTACTTATATGTTGTCGCTCTGTATGCCTTTTATTCCTCATTTACCTAGTGCCTCAACCGAAAAGGCACAGCGCTGTTGGCGACCACTTCAAATCAAAAAATAAAATAGTGCATGGTTGGACGCCTTGGCAGCCGTGAATGTAGCCGCCTTCCTCAATAAACCAAACATTACAGAAAACAGAAAAAAAAATCATTTAACAAAGAAGCTTTTTCATATATATATGATATTCTATGAATATTTTTGGGCACTTTTCGCGCTGTGAGACAGGGGCTTGAATGTTAAAATGTGAAGACAAAGTAAATACTAAAAAATACTCAATTATGCCGTATTTGAAATTTACGCGCCTGAAAAACTCTAAAAACATGGTCAAAATTAGCTACCTCTACCAGCCAGCGGTTCCGCGAAGAAACCGCTGGCTGGTAGAGGTAGAAAGCTTTGCTTTAAAACAACAGAAATAAAAACAAAGTGACTATAAGGAAATACCGCGCAAGCAGGGATGTAAAAGAAAATGAATGATAAACAAACAGGAAAAAGTAAAAAAAAATCGTATTTCCTTCTTTCAAAGACTAAGCTAAACTTCCGAGCGTGGCTTTCTTACCTCTACGCTGTAATAATGTATCCTACAGCACACTGCGCATTTCTCTGTCGTGGGGAATGAAAATAGGACGGTGTGAATGGGAATATTGGTAGAAATTTTGGATGGACACATTTAAGCTGCAGAGAAATTCAGCTTCATACCGACCGTAAAAATAACCTATTTGCCTTCCTGAAAAACTTACTAATTATTAACTCCAATATACGGAGAATAATAGCTCTACTTTAATATCCTTTATTTCCATTAAGGTTAACATTCTGTGCATTGGCACAGTTATCTCTGTCTGCCCCTTTTGGTGATTTCCGCCTGGAATGGATTCAAGTAATAAAAACGTTACATTTTGCGAATTCTAGGAAGGCACCCTCACATTTAGGCAGATTGCTATGCAAAGTGCACCATGCAATGTGATGGTACACCTGCTTCAAATTAGTGCACGAGTCGGCGAGTTTACACATTACTCGGCTAAGGTGCGCGTGTGAACACGCTAGTGGCTGTATAAGCTCAGTCTCCGTTCGCGCGACTGTTGAAGCTGAAGCTAAAGAAAAAACTGTCCCCGTAATCTGAACAAACGGGGGCTCTTGAAATGTCTATTGCTTATGCTACGCGAAGAAGAGAGGCTGAGAGAGGAGGGTAGGAGGATGAGGAAGAAGAGTAGGTGGAGGAAGTCGTGTAGGAGGCACAGCTTTTTAATGATCACAAAGAAAAAGGAGACGGGTGGCCTCCTTACTTAAGGAAGCCGCAAGAAACTATTTTGCGACTCAAGTCTGAAACCATCCCCCACACCACTTCACCCATCCAAACCTCAAAGAAAATTAAATTCTTTTCCCCCATGACGCCACCATGCAATGAATGACACGCAAAAGATGCACCGGCGAGCTTGGGGTGGTATTACTCCGGGCAAGCGCTTCGTCTTGACTAGGCTCAGAGTTCAATAATAAATAACTAAAAAGCATTACTACGGAAGCAAGCCATCGTTCGGTGAAAAAGCAAAATATGCACCTCTCCGACCCACGCCATCGGTCTAAAATTATTCCCCGCACGCCGTAAGGCGTGGAACCCGACTGGCAAGAGATGACGCTGCAATGCATGTATACTTGCTATCAAAGTGGTGGTGGCACCCGCATGAGTTTCGGCAATATTTTTAAATGCAGAGCATTTCTTTAACTCACGATGTCACCCGGCGTTGGCATGCCTCGGCGTCCGCAACAGCCGTTCCAGGTGCGCCCTCTCCCCCACTCCTTCTCTCCCGCATCACGCTACCCTCCTCGCTCTCCACAACAGGTCCGCACCCCTCCCCCTACACTATATAAAAAAAATACTTACCGACCGCGCCTGGTTCCGATCCCACGACCCTGCGGGCGGAACGCAAGGTACATGGTGCTCTATCCACTGCGCCACAAAGCCGACACAGAATGGAAGGCTACGAACGCGCCTTATATTCTTGACTCATTCAAACTACGTCAAGAAGCTGCTGATACAACGCATTCACTACCACCAACTCCCCAAACACTAAACGTTAACGCAATACACCCACCCCCTATGCGACGCATTTACTCGAGTCCTCCTCGCGGGGAGATGGGCCCTTTTTCACTCGCCCGCGTGCACACCGCATGAGCCCAAAAGTTCGGCAATCCGCGCAGTAACATATCAAGACCACAGCGTGTACGCGGGCAGTGGTAGAGCGTAATAATATTTCCTCCTGATTACAAAAGACGGAGCCACCAACAAGTCTGGGAAATTCGCTTGCAGGCGCTGTCTGGCAGCGGAGGTTTTAGAAAGCCTAGCGCTAAAACAATGGGCCTATGAAGAATTGTACCGGCATGTATGCAATCAGAAGAGCCAAAGGTAGGGAATGTTGCGAACAGAATTTCGATATTGGGCGATTTTGTTCAATGAGGCGTGCAGAAACACGGGAACACCGAAAACGTATGTTTTGGTCATATTTCTTACTCGTTTGTAAAAAAGTAAGGTCGTAGATGAAAAATCTGTCCGCAACATTCCCCCTGGATTTGGCAGCGGAAAAAGTTGATACAAACGGCATGAGGCTAGCCCAAATATTAGGCGCGCTATGGCTTGTGAAAATTTCCATGTATTTTCTACGGGAGGCCGGCAGTGCTGAACCCTCTTAAGCACTTAATGTCATTTTTCGTGTACGTGTGACACGGGTTTAATTCCTCCTTTCTAGCTTATTTGCGAGCTTCAGCGCTCAGAGCACCTGAATAAGTATTCAAAATGCGTAGGCTTCTCTAGAGTATTTTTCAGATGCTCGTATAAAACGCCAACAGCCTACTGCTTCGTACAACACAGCTGGCCCCTACACGCGCATCGCACAGCAGGAAATAAAGTGGCTGCCTTCTATTTGTTTTGTCGCTGTTGACTCGTGTAATAATAATATTTTTTTTTGTGCCCAATGCAATATTTTTTCTGTACCATCACAAATGTGCTATTAGAATGTTTTGGGATGTTTGGGAGACTCACCAAGATGGTGTGGATATTTTCTTCAGGCTGTATGGCATACATTCCCTTCTTCACAAATTGGCTTTCGTTATGGCTGCGTGCAAGAAAGTGCATATCCGCCACGTGCGTTGTTTATTCACATGAAAATGCCATGAGAGGGTTTGTAATATTCCACCGCGATGGCACCCCAGACAACGTTGTCCGGAGTATCCAAAGTATTCGAAGGGGGCTTTTGTGCTCCGAATTTCTATCGTAACCGTCGTTATCATAAAGAACTGGCTCTCAACCCGAACAATTATGCCATGATTACTGTGTTGAATGCTTGATATACTCGCTAACGAACGCAATAAATAGTACACGTGCATATATTACAAGAATCGAAAGCGATGAATATTTTCAAGCAGCTCTTTATTGTTTCAAACCTTTCCAGGCGAAAAAGAACAAATCCTGGTCTTCTCGGGATGGGGTCCTATGAATTGAAGAAAATTACTCTCACTCTCTTGTCCTGGACTGAAAGCACGACGTACTAATCAGCTCGATTTTACTGTTTAGATTAAGTTTTCGCCTCCTGCTCTTCCTGCTCCCCCTCTTGAGTGCAGTTTTTCTATAACGCATATTTGAATATTGGGAAGGATACTGACTGTGGGAAATGTACCGAAATATCCCTCCAGGTCTGAACAAACATAGTGTTAACGTATCATTACCGTAAACGTCAATCGTTTTGCTCAGTAAACCTCCATACTGGTTCGACGCCTATTTTAAAACCAGCCCGCGCCAATACGCACAGTTGGTAATTTAGAAGTCAACCTACAGTTCTTGCAGCCCATACTGCATGTCGGGATACGTTCATGCCATGGCAATGTAACGCGATGTGATAAAATGCTTTCAAGCGATCGGCCATAGCCGATAGGTCCGAAGGCATACAATTTGTTTTGGTCTTGTATTTTAGCTGCTGTTAGATACTAGCAGCTGGTTGTTCCCTCTGACCCCTAGCTCAAAACTTTTCGCAGGATCGGCTTCACAAGGAATGGGGTGACGCCGGGAATGTTTCTTCCGTAGCGGCATCGAAAACTATACTTTAACTCACGTCTTGAGCTAGTGTATGCGATTTTGGTGTATTATTATGATAAAAAGTTAGCACACGCAACCTCTGGTGCGTACAAACATCAGCCATCAACCGGAGCGCAAAGAAACACCAGGGAAAGCGACCCGAGTGAAGCACACGACAAATGCGAGAATCCATAAACCGACGTCACGGAGGCGCGCTTCGCCGCGCCGTCCGTGGTAGCGCTCACCGCCAATGTTGTTAGAAGTATGCAATATGGCTTTTCTTTGCACGTTTCTTTTTCAGTTTTTTGACACAAACCCGTACAGTTCGGCAAGTGCTACGGAATTACAATCCGACCGGCAACATTAACGACTCGATATGTCTTACAGCGAAGCCTAAGTTGGCAACCACGAAGGAACATACCGTGTGGAAAATGTTTCAATACAGAAACATGAGCTCAACGCATAAGGTACCCAAAACAAACATCATAGTGTGGTAAGACAATTTTCAGAATTCTGGGCCATCAGGACACTACTGTACTCCAATAGCTGTTGCGTAATTATACAAAGAAAAATAGGAACAGGCAGTTTTTTTCTGCCGGTGTGCGTTAACCTCTTTTTTTCACACGCGACCGCAGATGTCTTTATCTTATTTCAGTATCTCTCTCTTTCACGTCCGCTGGCTGTATTCCAGAGCGAAAATTTTACGGAGTTACATGGTATGAAAGGCTTTCTGGGTTTTAAAAAACGATGAAGTTTAAGAACTAAACTTGCGTTGCCTTTACAAAAAATCAGAATACAATCCAACTGTTTGAAAATCTTAAGTAGAGTATGTACCGCAAGTTCTTCTTTTTATATTGTATCTTACAACTGCGGGAAAACTATTCGTAAGTGCTCTGGAGCGCGAATATATTAAAATGCCAGCACATGCCGTGGTTGAGTAATACCATGTCGGGAATTCAAACGAAACAAATTTGGTCACATATTGGTTCATTAAGTTGTATTATTCTATCTAAAATGAATGTGGCAAGCTCTAGCCACAGCTGTACACGAAAATATAGGTGCAGCCATGGCTATTTTACTTTGATGACTACTATTCAGAAACTTTGAAACGTGTCTGCTGAACGTCTACAACGTCCATCTGCCCGTACACGTAAAAACATTGAAACTTAAGTAAACTTACCCCACTAATATTTTGTGAAGGGTTTTGTAGGAGAAGCTCAAAATATTTTTTTAAAACAACGTTCGTTGGAAGCAGCACAAAAAAAACTTGTTTTTGAAGGCTAGAAGTGTACAACATGTTTTAATCGAGAAAAAGCCCCGATTCACGTATAACATTTAACTTAAGAATACCTCTTCATAAGTATAGACTCCGCGTTTTTATTCCGCTGTATATGGCAAAGGTTCTTGCCATAGACTTACGATTACTTTGGTCTTCCATGTCCAAACACATGCTTTCAATTTAATTCAATTGTAGTCATCCGTCCATCGAGTAATTGTCTTTGCCCAAGAGGCGGCCTTATGACACATGTAGCAATCTTGAACTGGGATGGTCTATCTGGAGACAGTACTCTGCAGCATACGTTGAGCATCCTTGAGGTAGAGCTATGAGGTCTTACCAGCCTACGTTTTTTGCGTTTTAGAGATTCCGGTTCCTCAATCTATCAGCATAACTTCTACCTGGATTTATTGAACGCCTGGACGGTCTGCCCGAAGTTTATGGAAGAGTTTTAAGCGTTGCCAAGGTTCTTCTCGCATATTTCAGCTCCACAAAATTCCGTCTTTGCTGCAAGCTATAATCGTGTATACAGGCGCCCACTCTTCATTAGATGGCGAGTACGCGCCCACTGCAGTACAGCTCTGAATTGTTAAGACCATGCTTTTTTCCGGCTCCTGTATTCCCTTTTCATCTCTTAGAGTAGTAGAATCAGATTGAAAATCCGAAATGGTTCTTATTTCGGTCAAAGAAAAATGTGCCCAGACAAAAAAGCTGCTTATTGATCGCTATAGAAGCCGAGACTTTTGAAAGTTGTATAAATACTGCAGATTACGGTGTTTTATAGGCCTCCCAGTATATCTGTTTATAAACAGAGAGCGCGCTTCTTGCTTGTAGCGCTAGTTTGGACCGGATAATAGAAATGGCTAACTTCTGCTCTTAGGTTGCTCGGCTCAGCCGCGAAGGTATTCTGTGCGAGTCATTGAATTGTGTGAGAAATAAGGTCTTATAATCGTGCTAATTCTTGCTCTTGCCTTTAACTCTCAAATACCAACTATACACAAGCAACAAAAGATTTAGATGAGAGAAAATACCAATGTGAGGAGGCTGTTCGTGAAAGGGGAACTTTCCACTCTCCATATTAGAGGTAACCAGGCCCGAATATTCGGTGAAAATATTTTTGAGAGCTTAATGCACGTCGAATCTACATCCCCCTTTCTAATTGTTTCAACACTGAGTGGAGTGTAACTGAATAAAACGGCTTTGATAGTATAGAAATGCAAACGGTATCATTATCTATTGGGTTTGTATTTCCATGGAGATGGCGATGTTTGTGGTATTACAAAATATTTCCTTAATAAAAGCTGGCGGTTTAGCTTCTTCAGGTGTTATGTGTCGCTTTTTGGTAATAAATGCCTGGGTAGAAAATATTGTACAATGCAGAGAAGGCTGGATAGGCTACAATTTTAAACTGGTTTACATTCCCCTTCATTGCAGTTTGAAATATCGCGGCACATATCAGCAGGCGAGTGTTAACGTTTGAGCCCTTGAGCATTCTTAGAACAGCCTCAGGATATCTACGTTATTTTGTTGCTGTTCCGACCGAAGATCGAAGTTAACCCTTCTTAAAACCCTTTCCCTTGCCTCTTACAATACTGGTAGCCCAAAATGCAGCCTCAAACGGATTTTCCGCTTTTACTTGCGCCATCTGACGTGGCTTCTAACGCTCTCCATACCGACTGAAATTATAAAACCCCACCTGGGGCATTGGAAAGTTTCACTACGTTAACCTTTATGCTACCTACGTTGCGTCCCTCCTCCATAGTTAACAACGGTTCAGGCTTTGCCTGCTGGAGGTAGAAATTTGACGAACATTAGTTTGGTTTCTCTACCTCGATAATTCCGCTGTTTGGTTTCGTCACTCGGTCTCCACGCTTCCGAAATCATGCGGGCTCCAAAATGCCCATTTTTTCTTCGATATTATACTAATGTTTTTTGGTCTTCTCTACCTTCAGAAAGCAAGCTCAACATCAGTTTTGGGTATCTAACCAGGTAAAACGCAAATATAATATGAAAGGCCTTAGATTTCGGTGCCGTGTGAACTTACCGCCTGGGATATTATTTTTGTGCGTAAAATAGTCTTGCTTCTTCGTTAGATTATCCAGTCTGTCATGCTCCATTCTGTACTCGCTGCTCCTCACTTGTAAAAACACCTCACCATAGGTTATAATACTTGGCTGGGGCCTCTCGGTCGATCCGATTGCCTACGTTAGTTTGTCCGTTGTGTTTATCGCATATTGAGTATTCGTATGGTATTCCTCTGCGTGCAGGTGGTCGTAATTATTGGTGCCGCCGCACTATTCATCTACGCAACTCCAACTTTGGTATTTCCCATGGTTGCTACCGTACCATGGATTCTGATCTTTTCCAATGAAGAATCGCCTATGGTCTTCTCTCGTAGTTATCAGTAAAATCTCGCATCACTGTTTTACAGTATATTACCCTACTGACGGGCAGAAAAGTCAGTGGTCGTTAGTAACAGCAAATTGTGAGAACACTTCTGCCCATAGTATGATAAACATAAACTAGTCATGTAAGATTAACCTACATATATGAGGCAAACACATAAGGGAGCGTCGAGAGAAAAAATTCAGAATAGATCCCCGGTGTAACCATGGAAATACTAAAGTTGGAGTTGCGGAGAGAATTAGTGGCGGCGACGATTAATACAACTTTCGCACACGAAGAAATAAGGGCAAGCAACCCAGTCGCCGCACTGCACGTTGTGGAATTGAATCCTTACTTCGGTATAAATCAAATAAGACTAAGTAGTTATTGCTTCCTTATCAAAGGAAGGAAAAAGAAAATTAGGAAAGGCTGTACAGTTTGCAACATGACAAAGCCCAAGCTTGGCACTCTATGTTGTGTATCCCAATTCCAAAATGTGTAAGGAAGCACTGCGCACGAAAAGCCGCGGTAGCCAGGGATTACAGAAAAAGATTTTTAAGGAAAATATTAAGTCGAGATGCCAGATAGCAAAGCATGCTCAATTAAAACCAGGGTTCTAAACCATTCTTGTTTATATCATTGTCCATAAAGTGGAAAATATGATGATAAGAAGCCACTGCGAAAGAAATGAAGCGAACTATAATTATCTGCTATTGTTCGATGCCATAGATTATGTTTATATTTCCGCAAACCATGCATTCAGTTTATTTTTTGTTTTGTTTTTACAGCCCGGGGCCGGGCTGTGTTACCTCTCTTCCTTAAACGTTTTTCTTTTCCTTCTTTTTTATCTGGGCGTCGTGACAATATGTATACGTACCACTGACAATTATCTGGGCGTCTCGTGTACAACTACCATTGAGTTAGTTTTGTTACCACTTAATGTTTTGAAGCAAATACGGCTTCCACTGCGTATAAAACTAATCAAACAACGGCAAATTCTCCTTTTTCAGGGCAGTAGCAAAAATGTTCATGAATTTTACGAGGGATCCCGTGACGCAAAAGTATAATTTGGTCAATTCCACTATAGCACAGTGTAAGTATCAATTCTTAAGTTTTTATGATAACATTAATGCGAGTTGGACTATCCACAGCAAGTCCATACATTAATCATAAATATATAATTCTTTAAACATACAAAATATGCAGTACAATAAAGCAACTGGTAAACCAAATAACGAACCTTGGAACGGTCAGTATGGGGAACGTAGGCACTTTCCCTTCCTACTAAGCGTTCAAAACGACTTCGAAGTTCTCTTAACAGAGGTGCCGAACCTACACGATGCCGTTATAGTTCGAGTTCGGCGTTCGGCCGGCTTCCTTTTGATCCGGTTTAGCTCCGAATTCAGTTATTCACGTACCGAAGCTGTTCCCGTTATCATAATTGGTTCACGAACCGGTGCGCTAGGCTTGAATTATTAAGAAAGCGGGAAATAACAAATTTATAGTTCTAAACCACGAAGCAAAATTGTATTCCGATCTATTCAAAACGCTGTTTTGCCACAATAAAACTAACGTATTTTAAAGCAAACTTACATAAATTCGGCTAGATATAGGGCGAAGTAGATGAAGTAAGGACTGATCCAAAGCCCATTTTCTCACCGGACCGCTATATCCACAGGACTAATTCGTACGTCTGGCGGCCGTTAATCAAAGCCAAATCCAAGAAACATGACTATGCAATTTTAGGGTGCCTCTAGATCCACTTGATCGTGGAGGTTGAATGGTGTCCGAAGTGCAAACAAAGCTGTTAAAATTTTATTTTTGTTATGTCTATTAGCTGGCATGTTGCAGTGTAAAGTTTTGAAAGATCGCTGGGGTTATCTTATTCGTGGCGAAACAACTTCGCTTATCACTAAAACTAAACCACACACCTGGAGCACAGAATCAGGGCATGGCGACAGCACCGAGAAAATCGATATATTTCATTCCGAGGTACCAAAAAATATAATGTCGGCTCGTTTATTTGGTTGAACTGGAGGTACAGGTTGCCCTCATTCCTTTAAGGTTGTACAAATACATAGCCGTATTGCAAAAAGCTTCGACGAAGGACTACGTATTTATCTTCATCAAAAGAGCAGCTCCCGTGAATGCTATTTTATTTCATCCGCCGGTTCTACTGCGCGAGGTAAGGCCGGACCAGTAACTGGGCCCCGGCGATCGCTGAAGCTTCCCCAGTTATTTTTCAAAGTTGCAACCCCTAGATATGTAACCAGAATAATTCAACAATATCCGACCCTACCATTTATTTTCAGTAGCTCAGATTACTACCCATTTCATCGGGAAGCTAAAAGACAGGCATCTGTCTACGGCCCCACCTTCGCCTGAGACATATGTTTCAAACCTAGAGCTAACACTTTCTCGGAAGACCTAAGTGTTCTTACGTTCCAAGCCGTACTAATGTGACGAGTACGGTTTAAATACACGTCCACATGTCGACAAAACACCCATTCAAAGTATATTGTTACCTTCCGGCAGAAGCGATGGTGCGGGATAGGGTAAGAAGGATGAAGGTTGTATTTACAGAATGTACAAGCTGGCCATTGGATTGATCCGACTGGGAAGGCCGCGTGCTCTACCCAACTTCGTCCGTCTCCGAGATATGGTGCGTGACCATACGCGCCGGTGTCGTTTTGCTCCTCGTCTTGCGGAGTAACAGCTCACGCCTAGAAGCGACCGTCCCGTGCGAGGCCGCGGTAGCATGTGTAGTTCGATGAAGATGACCGATGTGAAGAGAATGTATACTGAAGAAGTTCTTGCTATGATGGATGAAGATGATAGGTTTCCGTAACAGCCGTCCTGTATGGCGATTTCCACAAGGCAACGGCATACCGGTGAGGGCTTCTAACCACGTACGACCACAGGACTGGGGACGCGGCCTCATCGGGTAGTCACATGTCATCTGGTCTTGGCGGGTCTTGATCGACCTGTCACAGTCGGGGACACGTAACGGGGACATCGTCGAGTGCAGGCAGCAGCGGGGCTTCGGCTGCCCGGCATGCTTCAAGACCGCTCGATGAATCCACCGCCTGCAATGAAGTCGAAGATGGGTCAGGATGAGGATGGCCCGCTCCTTTACCTTTATGTTGCGTGGCGGTACAAGCGATTATACGAGCCATGGCTAAGAATGATGAGCGGTCTATTTAGGGAATTTACAAGGTGGCCTTGGGTCAGATCACACCAGGCAACGTGCCCCAGCCAGCTTCGCCGTCGCCGCAGATGCTGGTATGCAACGGTACGCGGCACTCTCGTGTTATCTACACTATACAGTCTCCATCCATCAATGTTCATCCTCATCCACCTTAGACCTGATGTTCTCTGCCCGAATCTATCTTAATTCGCCATAACCTAACCTGAGGCATCTTTATCCGGACATATGCCATTTTATTGGACTTGAGTTTCAAACCTAACAATTTTCTATTTCAACTTACCCTGCATGGGTATTTTTCTTTCATCCTGACCCGCCTTAATTCTTACTTTCATACGCATGATTTGTAAAGTACTAGCTTGATCGTTATTCGAACAGCTTCGTTAGAATAAACGTAATGTATCCTAAACCACGCTACCAATAATCAGTAGCACGCACAAATCAATCATTCTACCGAAATTCAATTCATGCATATTCATTCTTCCATCCTGCCTTATGATATTTGGCATACATACCCTTGATCCGCCGTAATACGCACTTATCGTCATGGCTATGAAGGACTAATCAATCAACAATTAGCGTTGTTATCATTACCCATCCGCTATACACGCCTGGCGCGCTTTGGCAGCCGTCTAGCCTCTTCATTCACTTGGATTTCTTGATTAACTCGTTTTCACGCGGGGGTCTTTCGAGGTCAGTATTCCAGTCCCCCATATGCAGTTTTTGACCTAATAAAACTGGAAGAGCGCACGTTATTGAGGAAAATTATCGCTTGAATACGGACAGAAGGCCGGCGATAGTTTTGGGGTCTCGAACTATGTAGCCAATTTTGCGGTAAACGCATTATGTATCCAGTACGTTTGATATGAGTGGTTCTGCTCACTAAAAGTTCATGCGACTAAAAAGAGCGATACGCGTCTACGAAAAGTGCTGAAGGCCTAGAAAGAGCTGTTTTAGGGCGCAGAGTGCATCCGATAGCAGACGCCTGCGCCTCTACCTTCGAACACTTGAAACAAAGCAAGCGCAGGTACACCAGATCAGCCTACAAAGCCGCGAGTAGTCAAAAAGTCACCAGTCAGACCGTGCGTAGACCACTGTGGTCGCCGTGCCTGCCATGCCGTGCCGTGTATTCTTTTCACTATGCTTCCTCTAACTAGGTACTTGCGGAACCGTAATACCATCGCAGTGCGGCTCATTTTCCATCACCTTATAATAAACTTTATTTTCAATCTTCTAGAGATAAGGAGTGCCACCGCACCACGAAATATATGAAACTGGTTCTTGGAGTTGCGACTAGCGTACGTGATAGAACGCGTATCACTGTGCTCAAAAGTGTTTTGCTGCGAAGTGAATGCCTTCTCGGCTACTGCTCTAGGGCGACCTCTGATCAGCAGGGGTACTGTGCTCACAAGCATGTACGTCAAGTTCAGGGCTCGCAAGTACGCAAATGGCCGAGCACAGTACTCACGTGTATTGTACTATCCGTTTTATGTAGAGTAGGCTGCAGGGTAACGTCTGTACTCGATAGTCACTGTTCTCGCGTTTTTGGTTGCTGTCCGTACACACTCATCATCCTTTTTCACTCCTGAGCTTGAGTACAAATGCTTACATGTGGGCATATTCTTACTGAGAATGCCTATCTTTGCCGTCGTGTTACGTCGATAAATTGGAAGGGGGACATGTTTCAAGTTCTAGAAGTAGATAGTTAGCATGAGCGATAGTATTGAGGCTCATAGTTTATGCCCCCAGAAGTCACACGTAATGTGTGCTAGATGAGTTTGGCTCCATATGACTTAAATGTATTCAAAGGCGTACAGGTTGAGAGGGCCGGAAAAAGACCACAAAGCAAAGTTTACGGAAACGCGAGTTCATTATTACCATAAACACATTCCTCAGTAAAAGAGGAGCTCAGCCCAGGGCTCACTTTGAGGAATGAACAGTGATGCGCCATTTTTCTAGTAACAGCAACTAGTGCTTTGGAGCTTCGCTGTGAAACACAATGTAATATTCGAAAATTCCCGCGGATGGCTTTCAGAGAGGACGACATATTATCTATTGTTGGGAGGTTCACCTGCGTGTCATTTGTAAAGCCGCTATCGTGAATCACAGTCAGACTGCTATATTTGACGTTATACCCGTACTTTACTTACACCTACAAAAAAGGAAATATATTTGTAGCTGCTGGCATAATCCAAAGCTCTTTATGTGCCGCCTTTTGTCATTATTCGTAATATCATATGTCTCTTGTTGTCAAACACTAGTTTATCCATGGCAGCGTTCATTTTCTTGGGTAGTCACCAATTTAAAAACCTTGAATCTACGCAAAGATCTATGTTGTCTTTTTAACATCGGGAAAAATATATTTTTAGTTTTTGTCCTGCGAAGAAGATTTATGAACGTACTACACTGAAGCTGTTTAAGTTTTCGCATTTTAAGCCAGGTGACTCTTTTTTTTGTTCCCAAAGTGTGGCTCGGCTACAACTTGAAACCACCACACTGGAATGTTTTATTCGCACGTTTATCATGCGCGGTGGTGGGAGTGATTGAGGAGGACAAGCCAACAAAGGGTGAGTTCGGAGCAGACCGTGTTGATAGGCCTGCTAGTTTCAAATGGCTTAAATACAATATTTTTATATCGGACTGAGTCTTGCTACCAAGCCATTAAAAGGCTAGGTCCTACGGAAGGAACTACGAACGTTCTGTCTAGAAAGCGGTATGCAGACTAAAACAATTTGATATTTTGCAGCTAGGTGCTAAATTTTCACACATATTGTTTGCCTGTGGAGGCTGTCTAGCGGTAGTAAAACAATTCGCTACAAAAGTGTAACTTAAAAAAACAATGTGATCTATCGTGTACTTGACGCTCTACGGCAAAATTCAGATAGTTGGTTTTTCTTTTTTTGATTGCCGGAAGATGTAGCTCTTCATTCCACTGTGCAATGATGATACGGGGCAGTAACTAAAATACATTTCTTAAGAGGAGCTATTAGTTAAAACACTTACAGTTTCTATTCAGTCACCGTCTTGCAATCACAATAAACGTAATTTAATTGGCACTTTCCAAACAACCAATGCCAATATAGAGGTCCTGTGCTGGACTTTTGTCAACATGGAGCGGCTCTCGTGTCCGACGCCTGTGTAGACTGCCATCGCCGCCCTCAGACGACCCTCGCCGCCCTCGATGTGTTTTAAATACAAGCCAGTGCGAAAATGATTGTGTTTACTTAATCACGGTGTGGCGAATTTAAATGACTACATAATCAATAAACTAGCTCGTAAAGTAGTTGCAGTTGCACAGGCTAAACAAAATATCTGCTACCACAAGCCGATTTCTCGGCTTTCGTTTGAGCGAGCTGTTGCGATCGTCGCGATGGGGGAGAATATTGCCTGGTCGGGTGGTCTAGCTTCCTGGCGATAATACCCCTTCTTTCTTATTGCCTACGCTCGACAAAGGAACTGTTCTCACGTAGCATAGCACAGAACGCTGGTCTTCTATAGGCTGAAGTAACTGTGTGTTGCTTCAGCGGGTACATGCAAGCGGACGCGAGAAGCGCGCAGCCGACTCATCTAACACTGCTGGCCTGGCAACGCCTCGAAAACGAGCAAAACTTTTGTTGTGTATTTTAGCACACTAAATGATTCTAGCTTAGCATTTTCCCGGCACGCTCTGCGAACGGCTGAGTATACTTGTATACTAGAGAGTACGTGATGCAATAGCGTTTAATAAACAAAATATGTGCAATTAAAGGACGCAACACAAGGACCAAATAGGACGTCGGCTGCCCGCAGAGATGTGTGTTTCTATATTTACATGACGTAACGCAGCCGCATATGCAGTGAGCGGCCAAAATATTTACTCACGATCGTCACTGACTGTGTTGGTTATCTTCTACTGCAGTGGTGGCAACCTGCAGCCCTAAGGCCCAATTTGGCCCGCAGGGCTGTATTACGCGGCCCCCAGCACGTCGTCACAACCCCACCCCTCCCCCTGTCACCAGCAATCTGAACGCCGACACGCAAGTTTTGACTTCTAAAAGAGTTTAAAGGCTTGACAAGGGCATACAATTCATCGCTTCCAGCTGAATTTTTCTCCATGTTCAGAGTAAGCCAGATTATTCTCAAATATTACTTGACATACCCTGGCCATTCACTCATTTTTTTTCTCTTCTTCAAAGCCCCCCTGCCCCTACCCCTAGATTTACTGCCCAGCCGTCCGCCGTGTCGACTCCACGCAACTCGGCGCTACACTTGAAAACGTTGCCGACCCATAGTCTAGCCAATAAGTGTAAAGTGGGTATTTAAGATGCAAGAGTGTAATAAAATAAAGTGGGAGCAAGCAACAAAACAGAGCAGCCACTCAGTTCACCCAACCACTTTGTTTCACGGCCTCGGCGTTCGGAATCACGAAACCAATATCACGCTTCTGACGCTCGCTGCATTTTGTCACCGAGCCACGCAATACATCGGCGCTGCGGCATGTATAATTAACGGCGACGGAAACAAGCAATGTTTAATGAAAGTTCACGCAAAGTGCGCACGTACGCAAAAATGCGGGGCACCGGAGCAGAGAAGCCTGCGGTCCGCCAGACTCGCTGACTTTTGTGCACGTCATTGCCGATTGCGTTACACTTTGCTGTTGAAATGTCCATGTCACGAAGGGTATACTAGAATCGTGCACTTCAACTTTCACTTCATACCACCATCGATCGGTGAAGATGTGAGTGGCAGAGCGCCGTCACCGTCCCAATACTTTTGTCAAAGCTGTAAACTCATTCAGCGTTGTTTTTAAGCACAGAGCACTTTAGGGGCTTGCCTTGCCGTCGCAGTTCGTTCGCTCTGCCCAACTAGAGCCACACAGCGCTCCTTAATCGCGGCGTAACCCAGAGGCTTAGAAAGTCAAGCGGTTTCTACAGTCATAGGCTTTCTAAACTCGTGAAACGAAGCCGCTTGTCATACATCTCATCGCTGTTTAGCGCAAAGAAAATTGTCGGTACATTTGAGGCAAAATATACGTCAGTAACCGGAAGCGCCGGCGTTCATTTAGACGGGAAGGCTGATTGCGTTGGTTTTTACGACAGTAAGCAAAAAAAAATGGCGGTGCAACGCCGGCACGTGCGGGAGGAAAGCAAGCACGAATGAGCAGAACTCCCGCTGGCGCAGTTGCAGGCAGGGGGTGCGCGAGCACTGCGAAGGCCGAAAGTTTGAATTGCATTGGCTGGTAGCAGTAAGCGGGAAAAGTCGCTACAGCCCATCACGGCAAATCACTGCTCTGCACTTCCGACAGCTTTCACGTTCAGTGGAACGGCTATATTTTTTTCTCTAATGCCAACTTGATCACCGGAAGAGATTGGAGACGTCGGGGATGGCCTGGAGACCATGTCGCAAAACAATAGAGAGCATCTAGCCCATTTTGCTTTTGTCACAACGTGATCCAATGGGACCCCGCAGCTTTCTACTACCCGGAACTACTATCCGGAAGTGGTTGCGCAGCGCCCCCTGGGCAGCCCAGGAGTCGTATGCATGCACTTTCAAGGGTGTCACTTAACGATTGATGCAGTGTTCTATGAATCATCGGTGTTTTTTTTTTCGCGGCACTCGGCACGGAAATTCATTGGACGATAAATGTTAATGTTCTTATACTATGCACGAGAATTATAAATGTTATTCGCGACTTTTTATTTTCTGGAGTCACTGTAGGTCAGGCCCGAAAGTTACACGCATGACGGGAAGCATGGCATGGATTGTCACTAGCATCATTATGCGGCATCGTTGGGGGCGAGCTAATCCTCTCGATACGCTATTCAGCGCATGGTGGTAGCTCGTGCATGGGTTGGTTATGCCGCTTCTCCTGTGCGTGGTCGCCACTTCCAAAGCGGACTCTCATATATTGGCGCTGTTTCCTCGTGAATGGCTCATCGCCTATCATAGCAACGCTCTGCAGGTTTTTTGTAGCGGGATTTCTAAAGCATGATAAACTTTTCACACCAACAACACCTCATTTTTGTCATTATCTTAAGTTTGTGAAGGAGAGCGCATTGGTGATGACTTATTTCGCTGGATCAGCTACCTGCGAACCATACTGGCAAGGCGCGCGAGCTACGGCTGCGCAGCCCTAAATTTAAAGGAATCATGGAACACTTTTTACTACTTTTTTCTAAATCTTCGATGCTTTCACAACGAAGCCAACAAATCTATCTAGTGCTCAGGATAGGGGGTCACCAATTACCTCAGCCAACCTCTATGCCTGCCAACCTTTAAACATCTACAAAGGATATTGTTCCGTCTTTGAGCGCTCTAAATTACGTAATTACCGCACTTTCGCGGCAAATGGGCACTTCCTCTGTGTTGCAAACGTATCCGCATTCGATGCCATTTTAGCAAAAATCTGTGGTTGATTACTCTGTCATAGAAAACAGTAAAACGCGAAAGCGAAATGTGCAGCCAAATATGCAGCTGAGCATGAATGCGCGGGTCAGTGGCTGTCTTGTGGGTGTTGTTTGCGAGCGACGTCCTGCTGACGGGTCGCTTCGGCGAATATGTACTGGCGCCATTACCGTGGCGGATATGACGTCAATGAAATCTTGAGGTATCGCGGCTTTAAATACTTTCTTGTTAGAATATAAATCACGAAAACGAGCAACCCTAAGTATAACGTCTTTAGTACTACAGATTGGTCTCCGAAAAAAACCCTGTGTGCAGGGGTGCACCCTTTACAAGCCGCTTGATTTGTTCTACCGGCGTCACTTCCTTGACGAATATGACGTCAGCAAAATGCTCGTGTATGCGAAAATAAAACACTATCGTGCTACAAAACCCACTAGCAAAACAGAAACGAAAGTGGATAGTTCTGCAGTAACTTTCAAAATTCCACATGGCGACTTTGTGTTGTTGCAAAGAATATCGTTCATGATGATTCCAGAAGCAAACGAAATAGTGAAAGCTTTGCGGGAAGTATTGCAGAGTTCTTTTAAAATATACGCGCCATAGGAACTTGCCACGTGTCTCTTCTACGAACTCGGCGGCATGCGCGAGGCGAGAAAAAAGTGCACAAACGCACTCGCAACGAATGCGCTTTTTACGTGATGATCGAGCAGAGACAAAGCAATAATGCAGCTGAAATCATGTGCTGACAACCCACCAATGGCTGCCACACGTATACCAAGGGCGTCATCTTCAACTCGATAACTAACTCTGTGCGCTGCGGACAATGTACCCTATGACGGGCGTGCTTTCGGATATTTGCTTTAGACGGCTGTTAATCAAATGACAAAGATTAGAAATCTAAATCATTTTTTCAGCGTTTGTATGTGGTTATTGTGAATGTAATTTGCAATTCAATTTTGTTTTAGCCGCGTTGTACTGACACATATTTCATAGGCGCGAAACTCCTCGCTCTGTGCTAGTTAAATTTCGTACGCACCGAATTGTGGTACATGATGTGAAGAGATTGGAACCTTTAAATCATGTTTTCATTACAAAAAAAGGCTAGGCTATTTTTGTTGCCTAATGCTTGTATAAAAAATTTCAACCAAACATATGTTTCGTAGTTGCGCAACTACAGGGCTCAAAAAAGAGAATAATTTTTCAGCCATGCGTATTGATAATGTTGGTGAAATTCACTGGTACGAGGTTCTAGCTTGACTTTGTTTTCAGGAGACCCCTGTGTGCGGAATGGACATAAAATTTGGCCAAAGTGCGAAATATGGCAAAAAGGAGAATTCGATGCATTTTTAGGACATGAGGACACCAACTGCTGTCAGAATTTTATGAAAACGTACTGCTACAACACAACAATGTATAAGGTGTACAGTTTTGAGCTATGTGAACTGCCGCCAAAGCACGAAGAAATAAAATGTTGATTATCACTCTCCTGCTATTTCCCACATTCAAATAGACGTTTTCCTAGCGTTCCTTTTTATTATTTTTACTGCAATCAGGGAAACACATATTTTAGATACTTTTATATTTACAAATGAGCAGCTAGAAAAAATTCAAATCATATCCGAAACATAGCACACGGTTTCACTACGCCAACGACAAAATATTGTGTAAAAGCACCCTGCATTACAGCTTATAAAACCTGATTACACTGCATAAAGTATGCGCATGTGTGTGTACCACAAATTGCTAGGCCTCCTAATACGCGCTCATGATTATGAGTACGAGCCGACATTTGTTTTAACGGTCCTCCTGGCGTTTCCAAGGATAGCACACGAATAAATCAGTGATTTATAGTCCACCAGCCGCGGTGGCTCAGTGGCTAAGGCGTGGTGCTGCTGATCACGAGGACGCGGGTTCTATTCCCATCCACGGCGGTCGCTTTTCTGATGGAAGCGACAAGCAAAACGCTCTTGTGTCCGAGATTTCGGTGCACGTTAAAGATCCCCAGGTGGTCAAAATTAGTCCCGAGCCCTCCACTACGGCGCGGCCCATCGCCTGATTTGCGTCGACACGTTAAACCCTACAATCAATCAATCAATCATCAATCAATCAATCAATCATCAATTCAATCAATCAATCGTTGATTATTCAGAACCGTGATTGTAAAACATCTCCGCAATAATCGATCCCCGGTTTTGTTTAGCTTCATCAATGCCGATTGCTTTTCGATGTCACGTTGTATAGGCGATTCAACTACAAGTAAGCCTTTTTTGTATAACAATGAATGGGTATTCGTTATACAGAGTTCTGCGAGTGATACGTCGGACTTGTCTTCCCGCACCGTAACACGGCATGTGTGAGCGCGCTAGTGATAATGGAAGGTGTAACGGCCTCTGAGCTCCTATGAACGGCCTCAGTGTGTGCAATCTTTATGGAGCAGTCTCGCACAGCTTGACAGCTGTGTGCAAGCGCATTGCTAATTCCCACACTTTAAGGAATTCCGGGAGTTTAAGCTTTTTTACGTCGCAGGGGTAGGAATGTCTTGCTTTTAGTGCACAGCACTTAGGCGCCTGCTCCTTACGGTTCGCGTCGGCGTTGTTGTAACAGAGCGAACGAAGAGGACACCGATGATAGAGGAGAAGATAGTGCGAGCAGAAAAGCGGAGGAGAAAGTGTGGCGAAACTGCTATGAGCGGGCGGGGCGAGACATGGTGTCCGTCAGCGACGCACTACGAGATAAGCGAGACAACGAAGAGGCCACTGAAAAGCGGAGGATGAAATTATAACGGAATTGCAAGGGTGACGGCGGTTTCTGAGGCGACGCGGGACATGCTGCCCGACGGTTGACGTGCTGCCAGAGAAGGTGAGTTAGTATTGCGCGCCGTCATGCGTCCGCTGACGACGTGATGACTTCCTGGAACTGAGCGGGTCTGCGCTGTCAGCGGATATGCGCTGTTCGCACTGCGCTTCAATTTTCGTACTGGTGGCACTGTCGTAATTTTCCATCCATTCTTTTTTTTCGAAGCTGAGGCATAGAGTTTCTTACAATATAAACTACAGGGGAAACTGGCGCTGCGATCGTACGCCTCAATGGGCGTGATGGGTAGTTCTGGATTCGGATTGGCGCTCGATGGCTTGTGGAATTTACTATCGATTGCAGGCAGTTTCGTTTTTGCTTTGGATTTACATGAACGCTTTTGCCTACGTGGGGTGTTGGGAGGAGCGATCAAAAATACGTTTCTCCTTGAACCGCATGCCTCGCGTGCACTGTGCTGCCCTCAGTGGAATGTTTTATAACCAGAGTGGCGAATCGAGGGTGCCTTATCAATTCATTTCCGGCACAGCGAGCACGAAAACACAACTGACGGCGCTCTGTGCGGCGAAGTTGTCTGCAATTAGGAGTTGCGGCGCTGCTCATTCGGCAGAGCAATGTATTGTCCAAGCTGACGACGGTTGCGAATCGCTTGGAACAGCCACACCTTTCGTGCGAACGCCGGCTCCTACGGTGTAAAACAGCAGCACCGGCGGCTGATAGGAACGCAGCTTGATGAATGTCAGTATATAACTTCTCCAAAGGTAATGGGTTTCTTTTTTCTTATGAGAACAAAACTTTTCTTACTATCCAAACCACCAGCGCCGAAACTTTTACAAGTAGTTGCCTCACGCTGTTTTTGTGTAAGGACGAGAATGAAGAGAAGAGGACGTTAGTGGAGCTAGGAAAGGAGATGGGTCTGAGTGGAGAAGCGTTGCGGGCATGGGTGACGGATGAACAAAAAGATATGAGGGCACAACGAGCAAAAGAAAAGGAAGAGGCACGCATAGCAGCAGCAGGCTGAGCATTAGCGAGAAATGGCTCGGTGGAGGCTGAGCGACTCCTCCTTGAGGAGCGACGCCGAGTTTCGGAGGCGCAGCGTCCGAGCGCGAGTTCGGTGGATGAGAGTGTAGGTTTTCGGTCAGAGTTTTAAAAGCCCGCACAAGATGATTCCTCCCTATAATGGGGTACGGATGAACTGGACGCATACATCCGGAGATTTGAAAGGGTTGCCACGAGAGCCAAGGGTGGCCAACAGGACAAGTGGGCTTTGTCCTTGAGCTTATGCCTGACGGGAGAAGCCTTGACCGTGATCGGACGGATGTCTGGCTGAAGACAGCACGGACTACATAAAGCTCAAGCAAACGCTGCTCCAACGGTTCCATACACGGAGAGGGATACGCTTGAAGTTAGGGATGGCGGCCCCCAGAATGCCGAGAAGGGTCGAGAGTTCGCGGGCGTCTCTCTGGGTACTTCGACCATTGGCAGGAGCTGGTGAAGACTCTGAAGACGACGACGCACTAAGAGACAAGGTGATCTCCGAGCAATTTCTCAGGGGGTGCGACGAAGAGGTTGGCGATCTTCCTGAAGGAGCGGGAAGTAATAACTTGGACATGTTGGCGACAGCAGCAGATCAGTACTTGGAAGCCCAAGGACTCGTGAATCTCGTTCGAGGAAAGGAAGAAAAGGGAAACGTGTGTTTTTGCTGGCCAAAGCTGGCACCGCGAACGAAAGCAATGCAAATCCGATTTGCTTTCTGTGCACAACTGGGTCACCGAGCTTCAGATTGTTGG
>JABSTR010000719.1:0-44840 GCA_013339765.2 Haemaphysalis longicornis | reverse complement strand
TTTTGCTTGATACATCTTCTTGCGCCGCCCGCAACTGAAATGTATTTAAACCGAAGTGATCTGCACTATTTGCATCTTTGAGAAAAAACAGTCCCCGGTCGAAACGTTAGAATAAATGTTGGTATGTTTTTTTTCAGTTTGACTTCTCTATCGCACCGCTAACCTCACAGCCAGGAACCTTTTCTCTTGTATGTATATATATATATATATAATAATATATATATATATCTATAATATATATATATATATATATATATATTTATATTATATATCAGTTAACGGGAATAAAAAGACAGAAAATGAGGTCCGGAAGCAGAGAGGACACACCAAATATAAAATCAACACTAATGAATAATGAAACGATAGACGGAAGGACAGCCGTGCAAAGTGCTTTAAAGAAATAAAGAAAGAAAATACGGAGTGAAGGAGAAGAAGTCAGCCGGAAGGCAGAGAGTACAGGCGCTAACATGTTTTATAGAGCAGCCCGCCATCTTGATCTAGCGGCTAGCATGGTAGACGGCGAGATTCAGAAATGAATGAGTCTACTGGGCAGCAGTGATCCCCGCGTCAAAACCCAGGACTTTCGCTCCGAATGATAATATTAGAGGAACAGAGATTGGGTGGGCCAATTGATTAAAAGTGTTTTCCAGATATCTTTTTCGTATGGAGATGCACCGTTGCGCAGAAGAGGAAAAAAAGGTTCTATTGTCACTAATTTATTACAAAATGCACAAAGGGGTGAGGGGCCCACATCACAACGGGGAAACTAATAATTTAAAATTGGTACGCCACAGCGAAAGGTAGGCTAACTTCACATTGTCGTGACTGACTATTGGTTGGTTGGTCGGGTCCCACCCCACCTCTTCCTTTTTCTTCTTCGACCTCCTTATCTGGGGCCTCATTGCGAGGATTTCCCTTGATTCATGACAATACTTTATTCTTGCTCCATACGTGGCGTGTAACAAAAAAGCAAATAAGAGGTGCAGTCTAACTTTGGTTAAGTGCAACGGGAATGTTGCAGGTTGCGGTGAATGTGCATATTTTGAGTACCGCAAATAATTAAACGTGTTTTGGGCGCCTTATCAGTTAATCAGTAAGATAAAATGGTTACTTTTCGTACCCCTTGGGCAACACTATTGAGTCGCAATGCATAATTAATTGATTGTAGGGTTTAACGTCCGACGCAACGCGGGCGATGAGAAGCGCCATAGGGGAGGGCTACGGATTAATTTTGACCATCTGGGGATCTGCAACGTGCGCCACAATCTCGAAACGCCGGCCTTTTTTCTTTTCGCTTCCGTGAGAAAGACCGCCGCCACGGCCGGGAATCGAACCCGTGTCCTCGTGCTCCCCAGCACAATGCCTTAGCGGCTGAGCCACCGCCGCGGGTCTACAATGTATAAGTTACCCATATTTGTGTTGTGGGTCTCCGAACCTCAAATCAGCGAAGAACACTCAAACACTAACCGGAGGACTAGAGCGACACTCCCACGTTGCGCAACCGCCAAGCTGCGAGAGGCTTCAACACGTTTGACATAATATTCTCCCACCGCAAGGGTAAATGATGTCCCCAACGGCGTATCGGCATATGTGGCCGGTTACAAACTAGCTCTGACAAAAGGAAAAGTTTTGAAAGACAGTAATCGGTTTTTGTAATAACAAAAACGAAAAATGTTGCTTCTCTGTCAGCCCGTATTTTTCAATCCTCCGGGCGAACCTCAGCAGGGGGAAGACCCCTTAAACACAAAGTATGGCCAAGACTCTTCCAAAAAAGTAACACTGCTACCATAGCTAATACATTTCCGCATTATTAAAGAAATCTCAAGCATATTGATAAGACTATAGGGTGAGTGTACTCACCGCATGTACAGAATAATACGGTATTAATGGTCAGAAAAGCGGGTGCCATGCAGGCTGGTACGTTGGTTCTTCCGGGAAGGCGCGATTGCAACTTCGTTTTCCACTTCACATTACCTCCTGGAACCAGCCCGTTTTATCACCCAAACGGTGTCTTCGCCGTCCCTAATTTGTCCCGTAAAATTATTTAAAGGGCCCTGAAAAGCGGTCTAAGTACACTACATGAAATAGCGCAATCGTTAGGTAGGGTGATCAAGGTCATCTGTGCCAAGTATAACATTTTTACGTGCAGCAGAAAGCTCACACTTTCGTTGCGAAGTTTATTGCCGCGTTCCCACCTTTCCTGTGTGTTTTTGGGCTCCACCATCTTCGTGCATGCAACGCATTGATTCTCCCAGGCACATCACGAAGCAGGAATCTTACAATCGGTCGGCTGTCTCTCTCAGTTCCGGCGAAGAAAAGCGTCGTCTGCTCAGCGTTGACGGGTCGCGATGGCGTGTTTGGTTAATTACAGCGCTTCCTGCTGCATGCTTAACAGTATCGTGTTCGTCTATATTTATATTTTTTACTTTCATTATATAACATGTTTCTCCTTAAGGCGCGTTGGCTAGGCCGACACGATGATAACACGAAGGCGACGCCGACTTCCGGGTTGGCAACGGCCTTGTCACACGGCGGCAGCGGTGACACCAACACGTCGGCCGACCGAAAGTGCGCGGGGTGAGACTCGTTTGCTGAACGAAGACGTCGACAATACCGACTGGCCGAACGGTCGTCGAACATCGATCGTGAAGCGGAAACTGCGCCCAGAAATCAATCGTGCCGTAATGAATGCGGTTCTGTTCTGTTAGTTCCTAGAGTGTCATAAACATTGCAAGGTCCATGAAGTTCATACACCTCAACAAATGCGATCTGCATTTCGGCTTACGATGCTCTGGCTGCTCGCTTTGGCGACAATTCGTTTCCCGGAGTTGCAAACTGCGCATTCGTGCGCTACCAGAAGCTCTTATAAAACATACGCTCAGCTATGGACTTACCGAAGGTGTGTTATGTAATAAGGAATAAATATCGACCAAAGTTTTTAGCGTAAAGCGCAAAACAAAAGCACGGCGAGCACGATTCTAGCAGGGCGAAATAGCATTCACAGACGAAATAGTGCTGTTGCTGGAGGTCACCTATGGTGGGGGCTTTATGGAACCTTACTGTGCCACTGTTAATCAAGAAATGTTCCGTTAACGCGCCAGTAATGTTTGAAATCAGGCACAAAACATTGATGTGACACAAAGGGTGGGCCGTAATGTAGTATGCATGTATGCACGTTCATGACGCAGTAGACTAAAGCCTTCGCCCGCTGAATCCAAGTCACGGGTGCCGAAGAACCCAAGAGTGGATTTGAGGTCCTAATTCGCTGCTAGAGTGGGCGATGTAGAAAGCTGCGGCAGGAGTGGTAGTGGTGCCGGCGGCACTCCGTAATTCATCGGTGCAAACGGTAGCACTGTGGTGCTCAGGGGCATAAAATCGACATCGGTAAGTAAATACTGATGTTCAATGCCGCCTAGCTTGTGATGTTCGCCGATCAGGCTTGTCTACCGAAGTGGAGATGACAAATGCGGAACCAGCGCTGCGCGTATCTCGCTGACCCGCGCTCGCAAGGGGCTCTCGACGAAGCGATTACCACTCTGTTGACATCGTATTACAGTATGATTCTACTGAACTAGAGTTATGACGATTGCTTATGAATAAGAATTAACCGCGAATAAAGCTGAGACAATCGCGCAGCCATGCAGTCAAGCTACAATTCCAAAGTTTTGATCATGCTCGCGCACTGTCGCTCGGAGCTGACTTTTGTTCACCCTCTACTTGTACTATGAATGCCTTACGCGGTCAGACACACGGATGTTCCGCAGTTGTAGTACTTCAGATTGCGTGACGACGCAGAAGGAGGAGAAACTTTTCCTTCTTTTCCATGTTGCGTCCAGGTTAGCTGTTTTTCGAAGAAAACCTTCGCATACCTGGAGCTGCGCTTCCATATTGTGCTGCCTACTTATCCTGCTGTCAGCCAGCAGTGGGCCATAGAAAAAGTGATGCTTTCATATTGCTTAGCATATTAATACCAGAGTCGTTCAAAGGCATTGAAGGACTCTGGTACTACGTTTGCCTAAAAGAGTAAGTAAACCGCCGTAATTTTTAAACTTTGCAGTTTGTATAATATGGAGATTTTTTATAACTTCAACTTGTTATATTGACCGAAAAGCAACGTCATTTTAAATAGATTACATGGAAACAAAACATCTTAATGTTAAATTGTAACGATTGAACCTATTTACTTCCAACTTTTAACGTGTTTTGTCGCCCTTAATTCTCACAGCCTTGTGTGTGGAAGTGGATTTCGCTCCATTCGCTGCCGTCCGAGGGCATCCGTCTGACACAGTGTTGCACACGTTCCTCTAAAATAGCAACGAAAGTTCGTTCCTCGTTCCTTCCCAATTTTGAAACGAGTTCCCGTCACACGTTCCTTAATTGCGAAAAGAACGTGTTTCAGTTCCACTTCGAACATTGGAACGTGTCGTTACATTAATGTTAAATTTCATTTTTAAATGAAAATATGGTACCAGATAATCCTGAGGCAAAATGAAATAAGAAATTTAATACTCACATCGAACTGCGTACATTATACGAATATGAACACCGCGGGCAGCAGTTTCTCTGGAGATAAAACGAATCCAAAAAAACGCTTTTAGACGAATTTTTTCAGGGAGCACCGGAGAAACCCCAGGCATGTCTAACTGTGATTTTGGTGCTCGTTTACTAGAGGTGCAACAGATATGGCACTTTCCACTCCAATCTTACAAATGCGCAGGAAGGTTACTGCGCTTCAGATGTGCAATTAGAACGTTACTCACATGCACGAACATAATTAAATATTTTGCATAAGAAACTGCGTCGAAAGAACCAATACATAGGTGTTTAATGTATGCGGATTCAATATTACAGTTTATTTAAAATACCTTGCAGGCAACTTTGCAGAGAATTCAGTAAAATGGTTACAAAAGTGAAGCTTTGCGGATCATAAAGCACAAATTTTGGAGTAACGAAACACAGCAGAACAAGTAATGACCACGAGGCTCGAAATCCCAGTTTAAGTGGGAAAACGATAACAAGAAAAAAATGCAACATCATAGTCACATACAAAATCTACGCACTAGAAATACAAAGTACACCGAACGCAATCAGGGTAGTAGATAAAGGAAAAAGCGAAAGATAGCCAAATATGTGGACGCGACGGGCAAATCAGTTGCTGTGGTTAGAAATACCCAAGAAAAACATCGGAAATCACGCGGAGCCGAATATCACGTGCGTAAAAACATCTACAGGATGAAACACATAGTCAGACACAAAGTGCCACTCCCGCTGAGGCTTCCCCTCACCCCAATTCTCAAAGCCTCTGCCAACGTTGTTTCCTCCTCGCCTGGCGCGGTCGTGTCTCTGTGCAGCCCCGGACGATATGGTCTATAGTTTCCCCACCTCTGCCGCAGCATGCCTATGCTTCATCGTGCTGCATGTAGACACCCATGTATGCCCGGGTTCTCATGTACCCCGCCCGTGCTTCGAAGAGCAATGCACTGCCTCTCGTATTGCCATAGAAGCCTTCCTTCCAGATTTGTGGTTTCTCTGTCCTACAAGTCTCCAGGTGATTTTAAAGACGGTAGTCTTTCTTGTGCTCCTTAAACCCAGAAATTTTGGTCTGTCTGCATGTCTGTCTGTCTGTCTGTCTGTCTGTGACTCGATTCAGCCACCCGGCCAAAGTAAAACCATGCCTGCTTAATAGTTTTATATAGTCACAGCTAAATCTTCCCGTCTAACCGGGGTAATGTTCATACTTGTCAACACTGTTGAACAAGAACAAGACACCACTCAAATATAAGACAACAAATTAGTACAGAAGTGAAATTTGCAGTGTTCCTTTATAAAAAATCATACATGCTTGAATTTTGCGAAATTAAACACTTCATCAACTGCAGAAAAAAAATTCACCCCGCCGTCCCCTGCTGTCGCCAGCGCCACTATAGCTTCTGGCGCCATTTTAAGAAATCAACCGGCAACAATTATAAAAGTTCCACTAGATAGGTTTCACGTTCTGCTTGCAACGCACGTGGAGTAGGGAAACGCGGTTCTATAAACGTCGAAGTACGGCGCCTCAATTCACGCGCGTCTTCGCCGTACGGCAGCGTTGGCATCGAGACACTCGGTTTGGAGCAGTGGAACGCGGGAAATATAAAATGATTTAAGCAAACCTTTGGTGTCTTTACAGTGGGAGGAGCGCGACGCAAGAGGAACAACATGAGAGGTGAGCGGGAAAGCGAAGGGAGGCATTTACTTAAAGTCGATAAAGACTATCGTCTTTTGACGACATTTGCAACGAAAGGAGCAGATACGCGGCCAATGTTTTAGCTTCCATTCTGTGTGCCCACGTCGTCGTCTCTGCTGCCCTGATCTGCTTTTTAACTGTTGTATTTCCCCTTCCAGCTATCTTTGCTGCTTTGTCATCTGTGTGGTCCTCCGTCTCAACCGCGTCTCAATGCATCCTGCTCTCGTGCTCTCAACCTAGAATCCATGTCCACGCTCTTAATCTAGAATCAGCGCCCGTGTTGTGCACTGCTCTGACCGTTGCCGTTGTGGGAAGATTTACGCCCACATTGATTACAAAGTCGCGGGAACGAGGTATACGCGGGAACGAGCGCAAGCTCTCACTTACACCTTCAGAGGTCGGCCGCAGTAAGCAAACTTCGCTATTCCACCACGCAGATATACTTCAAACAAGCGTTACCGACACCCAGACATACATCCCAGGCACTGCCAGGAGAACAACGGCAAGTTAGATGCTGCGAAGCAGAGAGAGCCGACACAGCGATACATTCTTTGTCCAAGCCATGGAGAATACAAATTCCCCGCATTTCCCCGAGGGGAAGAATGTGAAAGTGCGAATGCACGAGTTGACTTTGCGCGGTTCGGTAATGTTCGCGAAAGAGAGATCACACACACACACACAACTTCAAAGAAAGAAAGATGCATTTATTCACAGACACCTATTTGTGTTGTCGTTGTACTTGATTGCTAGAGCGGATCTCAGCTTTGAAATTTCGTGTCAGTACTCCTTTAAGCAGGTGCATTAGCCCTTCTCACGCCCGATTCTTGGCCGATCCCCCACGTGGGTATGTGCCATGTCAGCGGCCAGGCAGCGCGCGCCCATCTCCCCCCGTTGCCAAGGAATACGAGGAGATTCCTGGCCAATCCCCCACGTGGGTATGTGCTATGTCAGCGGCCAGGCTGCGCACGCCCATCTCCACGTGCGCGGACATCGCCGGTGGACGCAGGTTCAGGGTCGCTTAAGAAGTGCATTGCACTTAAAAGAACGGAAGGGCACAACGCAAGTAGTCCGCCGAGAACTGTGCGTTGGGACACACAAATGACCCATGCCTAAAGAACGTGTAATATAATCTCTCATGCGTTTTCAAATACGCTGCAGCCCTGATTAGCAGGGCCGTGTTTCGCGATACCATGCCCATTTAGTAACTACTTTTTTGCTGCGCTGTTGTGTGTTTACCCCCGACCGACGTGCGTGAAATGCCGCAGGCATGATTGGCGAGTGCCCGCTATAGTAGCTTGCGTGAAGCTTGGCCTCCGATGTGCTTTCTGTGTAACACTAATTCTGGTCAGTGTTTGCTTTGTGCCCAATAAATCCAATGCACCGGTTGGTGACAAATCAGCCGGAAGCCAATGGCTTCCCATGGAGTTTATTAAAAAGAAGACGCCTCGCCACCCTCGTGCCCATCATCATCATCATGATCATGTTCGAGTCAAGCACTCATCAGAATAGGTAATGGCGGCTCGTCGATTTCTCCACATTTTTGGTGCAACAATCCCGGGATCAAGGAACCTCTAGAGGTTAGCCATACCGAGCGGATTTTGGCTTACCTTCGACTGCCTTCTCACCTCTGGGGAACAGAAATAAAGCCCCCGTTCCACCGAACCCGTTGAGAAAGTTTGGGACAGCTCAAGAAGAAGCGAGCCGGACCCATTCATACTGCATCGCCTTTGCCGACTTGTGAATTGTGCCGTCGTGGCTGCGTGACTCCCGCTATTATGGCGCCGACTTCTGCCCCGTGAGCGTGACCCCAGCCGTATTGACGTCTGTGACGCTGGGCTGGATCATGGAGACCCTCATTGAAAGACGGCGGATCATGCAAGGTTCAAGACTTTTTCTTCATCGAGCAACCACCTACGCGTGAGTGTACTGATCTTTTAAATACTTTGGCTAACCAAATCGATCGCTTGGAAAACATTAACCGGCAAATAGAAAATATCGTGGACATTGGAAAGCTCGAAACGATGTTTGACGCCTTTGATTTTGAAGGCAGGGTAATATCGGCGAAAGTTCAACTGGAAATGAAGATCACCCATTCCAAAACTAACCGCAAAGGTCACACAGCGTCCGTCAAAGCCAGAATTTGGTCAGACCTCCGACAGCACCGAAAAGGTGAAGATATAAATGCGAAAAAAATGGAAACACCGAATTAAAAGAGCAATCTTTACCCCCCAAATTACAGATGTCACTACAATTCAGCATTCAATTTGCAAGATATATTGCCAATTAAGAACGGCTGTTTTGGGTGCTGTGCCGCAAATACTTCATACCATCTAACGGACGAGAACTGCTCAGAGCAAAGTGAAATTCTTCTGAATATAAAGAGACTAAACCAAGCAGAAAACAACGTTGCCGACTTGCCGACTTGACAGCAAGAATGATAAATGTGGCAGTTAAGGTATCCGACCACAAGAAATGGCGAGAAACAGATAGCAGCAGGTCATCTGAAGGGCAAGAGCAAAAAGCTACCACGTTTTTGGAGCGTCCGCACATGTTTATGTTCCCTGAAGTAAGAGATCGCATGAAACTCCTAAAAGGCCGCCGGAAAGGCAGAAAAGGAACAACCACGCCGATAGAGAATAAATTTAGGAGTAGTTTGTTTCGCAACGTGGCACACATCAGACGCAAGTGGCACCAATGGATGCGTTGTGGCAAGATGCAGTGGATACACCGAGTCGCTAACAGCCCCAGGACGACAGAGGTAAGCCAAAGGGAAGTCAAAAGGAAACAATTCCTTCGATTCAAAACAACTCACCGAGGCTTCTAAAAGGGTCACAAACAACGCAAACTTCTGGGAAGAACGGAAAAGCCTGCCGGCGAACAAAGCCTTTTGGATCCAAAGCAAAGGTGAATTCTTCTATTCCAGGCCTCCCAGCTACACGCAAGGTTCAGCAGCTGCTCATCGAGGCCAGAGTTCCAAGCTTCGGCGGGCTAACAGGCATCGATTTCATCGGTGGAAGCAGAAGCGGCGACCTCCCTGACCCAACGGACTTGAATACTTGATGCCTGTACACTGTACCGCTTTACGACCACGGACGCTGGCACGCTGTGAAATTTTGCAGCCATCTTCGCGTGGGGGAGGATGTTTAAAAATAAAACACCTCGCCACCCTCGTGCCCATCATCATTATCATGATCATGTTCGAATAAAGCACTCATCAGAGCGGGTCATGGCGGCTCGTCCCTTACTCCACAGTTTCCAATTTCTTGTCATGAACCGCTGCTGCCTGTGAACACTCTTGGGTTGTTTCTGGGAACCTGGAAAAAGCCTTACTGTTATAAATGCGTGAAGTGACACGCCGATGGACTCGCCGAAGAAAAGGAGCTCTTCTCACATAAGTGCATCAGAGCTTTATGGCTTGGTTGTGCCGAGCAGACCTCCGCGCAGAGGGGTTATCTGTCTGTAAATTGTCTGCCAACACAACACTTGGACAACTGAGGGTAATTTATCACCAGCTGCTGTAGTTAACAAAGTATTCATAGTAGAGCCTCGAATAAACCTGTAGCGAGAATAGCGCATTGCGTGGAGCACGCTTGGAATCATCAGCGCGCACAGTTGACGCCGTTCCCGTTGATAATTATCGGCGTTTGCGAAGGTCCGCGTGGAGCGCCGTTTAGAATCAAGACGCAATGTGACTCCGTTGCGTAAAGTAGATAACCCCGCTACAGTCAAACCCGGTTATAGCAAACTGTAATATGCACCGCGATTGGTTCGATATATCTAATAGTTCGATATAGTCGAACCCTGTCTATAACAAATTTTCTTGTTACGATTTCGCAATACGCGGGACCCCCCCCCCCCCCCCCCCGCGTGCCATTCCCACGTAGAGAAACAAGATGGAAATCGAGAACGTCCGCGTATCGAGATTTTGATTTACGTTTAATATCCCCAGCTGGTTAAAATAAGTCTGTCGGCCTGCAACATAAGCTGCGCCTCGGAGGAGATTTAGGACGGTGCATGAAATGCGCCAGGTTTTTTTAATGTGTTTACACGGAAAACAAAAAATAAAAGGCGAATCACGTTGTTTTAAAAAGTTACGCAAAAAGTAAGTAAAACCAAATAAGTAAAAAGAAGCACCAAAACGTGGATATTGCTCTATGCTTTTCTTTACCAGCCTTTCACAACCAAACATGTCATCAATTCGAAGGAAGTGAGTTCCGTGGTCAGTTTTTCAGGACAGTACAGAGGACAAGTTCCGTTTTTTACAGATACAAATAACAACAGATATGTCAGGGAAAACTGTTTAGGTGCGTACTTCATCCCTTGGCAAGAAACTTCATCCCTCGACCTTGTCTTGGAAGCAGAAACAGTAATAAAGGAGATGACACGTGCAGAAAGGCAGGCCGGTACCTCACACTGCCCCATTTGCCCAGCGGTCATATTTTCACCTTGTTCTGCAGTTTTTGCCTCTTTCATATCTGCTTTTTTTCGAAGGTGCACTTGAACTGACTGCTCAACTCGCTGCATTACTTCTACTGCTACTCGTTCCTGAGAGCACTGCTGTGGACGAATTAAGGACCGTCTACTCAAAAAAGCCCCATCTCATGCTCCGCACGTCAAATTTCCCTTTCATTTTGTAACAGCATAATATGTTACAAGATTCCGCAATTTAGCACACGGAACGATGGCCGGGGGTCAGCCGGTACGGTGACATACTGATTGTAATGCACACATCCGGTATAGCTATCGCAAAAGAAATTGCAGTGGTCAGAGCAATAATGCAGTGACTGAGCGTTAATGAAAGCTTACTTTTAACAAAAGTGTGGCTAACACATTTGATAAGGTGAGAGCTAACACATTATTCAGGGTGACCAGATTAGCTAATTCAATGGTAGTATTTCTGTGCCTGTTGTAGGACTTTTCTGTTTTGTTACAATATAAAAAATGTGCGCCGTTGGTATTAAGCCCTGGTATTTGAACGCGCCAGTACGCAGGCCAAAATTTAAGGCTTCAAGGTTAGCGTGATGGGCAATTCCATGGCGACAATTGCGATTTCAACAAAAATGGAAAGGGCAGAAAATATATCTCACCGTCATTCCTCTTGGCGGCTGCTTTATGAATACCCGCTAGGACAACATAAAGTCTGGACGAGAAAGTAGGTGGTAAATCGTCGCCATTTCATCTGTTTTTCTAATATCTCGTAACCGTAATTGTTTAAAGTTTGCTTTGCAATGGCGTCACCACCCTTGGGGAACAGAGGCATTATGAATTTCTGTTTGTAATTTGATTTGACTGTCGTTTTCAAGTACTAAATGTTTTTTTTTCTAGTTAGAGTGATAATTCAACCCATCCAACCGGTTCGCGAAACGGTTCAAGCTCCCTAACCGGTTCTCGGACCAGTTCGGTACGTGATTTTGTCGAACTGTAACCGAAACGGAACAAAATTATTTCGCCTGAACCAGAACCATAACCGAATCGGAATTTTTTTCGGTTTGACACACTGGTTTCTACGAAATTTGCTCATTTCGCTAAAGTTTTCCTTTAACTTCGGCGCCCAGACTGAAATTTTAGTGTTGGAGATTAGACTTCCACGTAGTCTACCGTTATCCTTTTCCAATGTTTACATTCCGAAGGGTGTTAAAAATACCGGTTCATTCGACTTCCTTTCGCTTCGGCAGTCTCTCCCCTGATTTTCGAGGGTGACTTCAATTCCACGCATCTTAGTTGGGACTTCAGAACGGACTCTTGTGGAATTCGCTTGTTCGATGGATGATAGACAATTCTTTAGCATGTATTTTTCGGATTCTCCAATCTCTATGCAGGGACTAACACAATCTGTGCTGGACCTAAATCTTTAAACGTTATACTTCAGTATCTTCCAGGTCGACGGTTGATGGGGTTCTGGCAGGCACCATGTTCCAATCATTTTTGAGGTCTTGTGTCCTACTCGGTCACTTGATAGACAAAGCCGCGCATTTGTGAACTACAGTAAGTTTGAAATCTCTCTTAAGGACGCGAGTGCAGCTCTAGCCACAGAAAATTCACCTGAAAGGGCTACAGCTTTCTGCGATTTTCTTACTACTTCCGCGCAATCCTCACAATTCCGAGTTAGGTCGAAGAAGTGTGTGTCTTTGAGGCCCTGGTGGAACAAAAATATGCACGTAGCTACGGACGCAGAAAGGCGGCTTAGAAAAAGCTTTGCCACATCCTATGCCCACTTAACTGGTGCATTTACAAATATTACTCCGCGATATTGAAAAGAGCTGTCTCCAATGCCAAAGATGTTTATGACTCGCAGGGTTGTTGGTTTATCTCCAAGTCTAATCCTAATCGTGCCCTTTTTCGCTTCCTTCGATCTACGACAGCAGTTCCCGCTTCAGGTAATTCGGACTCATTGGTATTATCGACTAGTGAGCTCTCTGAGTAACTCGAATTGGTTGCTTATGGCCTGCAGAATCCTTTCTCATCTGCTTATGCGATCTCCTTTTCTCCGTCGGATGCGGTAAATGACTTTGTAGAGGCAACACTTTTTGACCTGTTTGATGCCATGGCGAAATTGACTGCTGCTGCCCCTGGTTTGGATGGCGTTACCACCGAAATGCCAAGGTGTCATTCCAATTGGCGCCGCAAGAATTGACGTATATGATAAATCATTCTCTCAAAAATGCATGAATTCCTTATGAGTGGCGCTTCTCTTCAATAATTCCAATTCTTAAGAATGTTAGCAAAGCTTTTGGAATGACAACATCAGATCTATACGCCTCGAGCGCGGCCGGTAGGGGCGCCACTGAAATCCCCCTAGCGGCGGGTTTTTAAAGCAGCCGCGGGAGTCCGCGCCCCGCTCCCAAGTGCCGCCGCTGCTTTTGCGGCACGTTCACGAATGAGATTTACTGTTGCGGGCGTTTGAAATCCTTGTTTATGTGGAGCAGTCTCTCTGTTCGCAAATGGGGTGTGTTTACGAGAGTGTAAATGTTTCTGACGCGATCTTAGTGCGGTATATTCGGTCTGTATGTGTGCCACAGGCCAGCGTCGCGGAACCGGCGTATGATGGAGCCGATTGTAATTACACTGACCTGAATTTACTAGCCGTGTCTCCGTAACCACCGGTTCCTCAGATGTTCATGCTATGGCGGTACACTACGATTTAAATCGGTTTTGTGCGCTTACATAATCAGCGTCAGGCACTCATACCTGACAGCACACCAGTTACGTTTGCCATTATTATACCTCAGATATTGCTCACCACCATTATTTACAAGCCAGTCTGTGTTAATTTCGGGAATATTCAACAAAAGTGCGATGGACAATGCATAATTATACTCGGGGATCAGCACACGACAGAGTGGTTTTGTTGTGAGGTGAGCGCCCGCAAACATTCATCTGCTACATATATCCTCTCCGAGCAGCGCAGAGACGGGCTTAGAATATAATCCGTGTCCGCGACTAAATGCTTCTTCGAAATATCGTCATATGGCACAGGGAGCCTGCACAATAAAGCAGAAACTGAAACCAGAGGGCCTTATCCCATACCACACTCTTCCAGCGACACCTTTCATCGCTTAATTATTGAACAGCCTACCCTGTATACTTCCAAAAATGCGTCCGCCGTACGATCAGCTCTTCGTTGAAGTAGAAAAACAAAAGGAAAGTGAACGGGAGATTTGTGTGTGGGATTCATTGCTTGATTCCGCTTCGAATTTGTACACAGCGTCCCCCTCCCCTACTCCCACCGTTGTCTCGCGAAAAAGCAGTGCATTTCGCGTATTCATGTAGCGCATTTTCCCGGTGTGCGATGGTGGCGCCATAAGGTGTCGCATATCGAAGGCAAATCGGCGTTTCTGGTGCTTCCGGTTTCCGGTGCTCCCGGCGCGGTTGGTTCCGTGCGGCGGACTGCATTGTTCTGCTTCTCACAGCCGGTTAAGATGTTTTTAAATACACAGCTGCGTTTGCAAGCCTTACTGTTGTTGTCGATGTGGACAAACTTTCACATCCTTCTCTACACTGTGGCTTGCATACAGCATCAGGAGCGTCGCCGCCAAATATGGTTAGCTTACCGCAAAGAATGTCTGCATGCAGCGGGAGTAGCGACGAGTTCGACCGTCAACCAGTGGACTTTCGTGCAAGGTGAGAACATATATTTGCGCTCACAGAGCTACGAAGAAAATGAATGTTGGTAAGTTCAGTTGGATTGCTGTTGCATCACAACTCAGTCATCGCAGGTGCGGTGGATAACCGTGTTATTTGACGTGGCTTAAAAGTAGCTCGCCTAGTGAAACGTACGCACCATTGCGTAGCTCTCCTTAACGTTATATATCATTGTGGCTCGAAATATTCCCTGAGCAATTCGAAACAGGTTATTGTAAGGTACATCACGGTTATTCATTTCTCGCGTGAAACAAATGTGGCGCCATGCGTGTACATTTCGTCCCGGTTTGTGCTACTTAGCGTTCCGTCCAGACGGAACCATAACGAGGGCTAAAGTTCTGTCTAAACGGAATGATAAGTAATACATTAAAGTTCCGTCCAGACGGAGTCAAAACCGGCTGATTGGACACTTTTCCGGTGTTGGGTTTGGTGCAGAGGGTACACTTTTGCCTGCAGGCGTTTTTTGTCGCGGGTTCCAATCGCGTGTTTTTTTTTTTTGTGGCCGTGGCGTAATAGCGTAAACAATAGTAAATTATTAAAAGTGACTCGGGCCAGGCATACTGAAGGCATACAGCTCTCGCTGCGAGTTTCGTTTCCTCTGGACGGAACGCTAGACACGGCCTAACATTAAAAGGCAGGCCTTACTCTCCTCTGTGGTGGATTCGTTTTAGTTTCTTGAATATCTGCGGTCATCAGTTTTGCCTGCGACGTTTGGCACTTGATAAGCAGCTTTATTATTATTTTTTTTTTGAAAATGTGTTGCAGCGATATTGCAATGGTGATGGTGCCAGCACCAAGGTATACCAAAACCTTTTTTTTTGCAGGGATACTACCACAAATGGAAAAGAAGCAGAAAACCGTGTGGATGAAGACGCGTTCTGCGGACTGGTGGGAGAGAATTGTTGGAAAAGAGTTCACAGATGCTCACTGGAAAGAGAACTTCAGGATGAGTCGTGGTTCATTCAATGAACTAGTCGCAATGATGGCGCCATTTATGTCTCCCAAACAGTACTATGTGCGACAGCGAATTTTGTTAGAAAAAAGAGTGGCAATAGCTTTGTACAAAATGTCGAGCTGTTGCGAATACCGAGTCGTTGCAAATCAGTGCGGCATTCATAAAAGCAGTGTAAAAAAATTGTTTACATGTTTTGCGGTACACTTGTGGAGCATTATCTAAAAGACTTTATAAGGTTGCCTTCCACAGAAGAAGCGGCAGCTATAGCAAGCAATTTTGAAATGAGATGCCACCTGCCACAGATCTTCGGGGCCATTGATGGCTCTCACATTCCTATCAAGGCACCCAAGAAGGGATTTCGTGACTTTGTGAATAGGAAGATGTGGACTTCCTACAACATGCAAGCAATAGTGGACGACCGAGGTCGGTAAGCACAATTTTAGTGGCATTTCAAGCAGCTGGAGCCCTTGAATCTCGTTCTACCAAAAGCTGCTCCTTAAATATGCGTCGTGATTCATATGCATGTGCATGCCTTGCTGTGTAGTGATGTTAGACATTACAAAGTGAGGATAAATATGGCATCGTAATCATCACGCTTATATAACTTCTGTTTTTCAGATTTCGCAGTGTGACGTGCAAAGTTCTTGGTAGTGCTGCCGATGCCACGGTACTTAGGCTCTCTTCTTTGTGCCAGAGAAGTGCTCAACTGCTGCCAAAAGGAGAAAAGGTGTTCCAAGGCCAAGCAATTCCTTTCAGGCTGCTGGGGGATCCGGCATATCCTTCTCTATCATGGATACTCAAAGGCTACACATCATCGCATGGAAAGCTGTCAAGGGAACAAGAATCGTTTAATGTGTATCATAGCAGTGGACGCAATGTTGTGGAACGCGCTTTCGGAAGGCTGAAAGGGCGCTGGCGTGTAACCTTGAAGCAAGCCGATATCCACTATAAGTTAATGCCAAAACTCATACTTACAGCATGCATACTGCACAATTTTTGTGGAGAGAGGGGAGCCACTTTTGCTGATGTTTGGATGACAGATGTGAGAGACTCTGACCGAAATTTATTTCCGCAGCCTTCGACGAGACCTGTCAGCACAGGGCCTGCTTGTGGAGTGCGGAAATTCTTGTGTGATTACTCAGCCCAACATTTTCCACTGCGATCTCCAAGTTGGTGAATGTTCATGGTATTGTCATCAACCAATAAACAAAGGAAATGCACGAAACAACACGTTTATTCGGCAACAAGAAAGCATTTTCTCTGCTGGTTCTCTACCATCGACAGTTTTGCGGCCACAAAAGAGACTTATTGGCGTCCGGCATTCATTTGACGCCCATTCTGGTGCGTGGAGAAGGAATTCAAAACTGGTTGAAATAAATGTGCTATAAATATTTCAATGCTGCCTACTGCCTGCTTCTGGTTCGCTTTTTGTTATTACTTGGCTGAGTAAAAAAAAATATTCCAGCTTGAAAAAGACACATTATTTCTTCTATGGCTACTGGCCATAACAAGGCCAACACATCAGTGAAGTTAAAAAAAAAGAGAGAACAAAAAAGTCGTTGAATTCATAACTGAGACCAAAAAGCCCTAGATCTAGGAATAAATCCATAGGGCTGGCAGCACCGCGTTGCCCTCTAGCTGCCCTTTGGCTAGTCCTGCCCTGTGTTTGCGTCGCTAGTGCCCTGGACGTCTGTACCCACCTCGGGATGACGTAGCGGGCTGAACGTGTGAACAGTGTCCTGATGCATCGCACCTAGGCGTACGTCTACTTGCGGTGTTGCTCGATGAAGAGGGCTAGCTGTGGCATTACTACGTTGCACATAATGGTTGTATGGTTGGGGTGGTTGTCCAAAGGACCATGTGGGAGCCTCATACATTTGTGGACCTCTGAATGCAGATGATGGCTGCACAAATGCCTGAGGAAGTGGAGTGATGAGTTGTGATAGAATGTTTTGCGTTCCTTGTAAAAATGTGGCAGTTATTTGTGTCATCGTTTCTTCGAAAGAATCATCGCTCGCCTTCATTAGTTCCTTCTGCGGCTCGAACATAACCTGCGAATGGTCCTTCAGCATTTGAGCATTTCTTTCGTGCTGCTCTTGCTGTTTAGCCAACTCCCTGTACTTGGCACATCTTGGTCGCTTCGTTGGTGGCTCACCTCCAGTCCTGTCGTTGCTTGCTGCACAGAATAAAGGAAGTATTGTGAATTACAAAACCTTCTCAGAATATATTACCAAAAATTTAAATTTCGCTTCTAGGTAATTAAGTTACTATTTAGGTACAAAAAAGGACAAGAAGCGAATACCAAATTTAACTATCCCAAAGTTATGTATCTATTCTGGTTACGGATGTATGACAGTAGTGCACCGTCATTGGCGGTCGGCACATTGCACTTTTTACATTGTCTGCTTTATAAACATACCGACTTGCAGGAATACAACTAAGCTTACTGTTGCAATGTTTTTTATCAGTTTCAGTTTCATTTTATCTGACAAACAGAATAAATTACATATCAAGTATACAGACATGGGTGCCATAGGGAAAACACTGCAGGTGTGACCCCTGGTTTGATTTGGTTGTTGAACTGTGGGCTCTAGATTAGAAAGTAGATGAAATGCAACCCAAGCATAGCCTTCAAACCTGTCGTTTAGTTTCTCATATAAACACAAATTATAAAAAATCAGATTAGGAAAACAATGCAAAAAACACCGCTTACAAGTTGCACTGCCCTAAGACGAATGGGCACTGCCTGGTTCAGACGACCGGTTGGTGTTGGTTGACTCGGCTGTGAGCTCAGTTTCAAGCGACCAGTCTTCGGCATCACTTGTTTCTGCAATAAAGTATAAAAGTGCGTTATCAAGCCAGTGAGAAACGTTGGTATGCAGTCAATCCTACTGCAACCAGTTTTAATAAATTTGGCAAGGGCGAAGCAAAAGCAGTCGGGAGATTCCACCTCGCATCGTCTGCCATGGTCGTAAACAAATGGAGCGAACCGCACACGCTGAACCGCCGTCAAAAATCGCCGGCGGGCGAGAAAAATTCAAACTACACGGGAGTGCCTGGAAAATGCCTCTTCAGATGGCGTTGCCAGTGCGTATGAGCCATGGAGGAAAGAATACTCAGGAGAGGCCCCTAGCACCCCAATGCATTGCGAAAAGTGTGAAGAAAGTCACGTGATTTTTCTTGAGCCCATGGACAATGTTGCTTACTTGTTTACAACTGCGGCGGCCAAATTTGGGCGAATAGAACGGACAAATTTTTAAGGCGCTTGGTATGTGGCTGCTTCGCTACGCTTGAAAACCAGCGCAGTCACTACGAAAAACGTTTTTAGATTAGGCCACTTTGAAAACTCTGCCGTCGGGGGCGTCTGCGTTCGCCATCCCGCGAGCCTGTTGCTATGACGACGACAAACGCTACTTTGCCAGGCTTAACAGCTGAAAAATCGTCCTTGTATCTCAAAAACGAAGGCCGTTTTTCGATTGAAACTTTGGGTGAGGGTTAGAATGGGCAAATTGAAGGCGAAATCAACAGCTTAGAAGATGACATCGCACCGAGGAATTAGCGACGAAGCTGTTTTCGCTTCGAAGCGGGAGGGCAGGGTGAGGCCATGTTAGTCAAATCAAACCGGAGACAGCAAAGGATGGTGGGATAGAGTGCTGGGCTCCGTGGGCTCAGGTCATGGCGGGACTCGGCTTCACAGATGGGACGTCACGGCCTCTCCTAACCTTTTCTTTCCTCCATGGTATGAGCGCTCGTTTCTCACGGCGCCTTCGGGTCACCGGGTAAAGAAAGAGGCGTAAATAAATAAATAAAAAAAATGTCCACGGCACGATTTGAACAAACCACCTCTGCACAGAAGTAACCATTAGGCTGCGGATGGTAGCCGCATCGAAAATATATGCGTTCTTTATTTGTGCTAACGATTTTCTTCTACTGCTCTACAGCCTTCATTGGAAACCATGAACACTAAGAAGGTGTTATTTCTTTACAGCGTTGTGTTTCATTACTTTAAACCGAAAGCCGCAAAACAAACACATTTACTTACCTTGTGTTGGACTGATAGCGGCATCGCCAACTACGTCGCTGTCGATGCCGTAATCTTGCGCTTCGACCATAGGGCGGTGGGCCAGCCAGGATGGCGCTGATTTCGTGGTACCAGCGTCACTTCGATGGCGCCGCACCACTCAGCTTCTGCAGCTCCCGTTCCTACAGTACGCAGGAAAGAACGATATTTCAAGCATGACTACTAAGCAGGCAATGTCGTCTGCGAGCTCTGTGAATTCGTTAGAGAAGAAATAAACAGTATCACTTACTTTGTTATACCTCCCCTTCAAATTTTTCCAGTGCGTCCTCAGCTGTTGCCAAGTCCAAGTGTAGCCGAGGCGACTCATTTCTTCTTGAATGCGCACGAAATGAACTTGGTTGCGTTGACGACGTGAGTCCAGCAGCTCTACTATTCTCATTTCGTCGACGATGGCAAGAAACGCTATTGTTTCAGCTTGAGAAAAACACACTCGCGGTGCGCACATTGCGGCAGGATCCGGAGTCGCCATCACAATCGCATTTGGATTTGCGCGGGTTCCGGAACTGCCGCTACCGGAACTTGGCCAGAGAAGCAGGTCCGCAGCAAACACCCTTCCCATAATTCCTAATGCGATGCGCTAGCATTTACATGCACTTCGAAAGTCGACAGCCGCGTCCAAATCCACCCCTGTCTGGCGCATAATTGCGACGCTCTTTCCTAGCGCATCATCCCCGTTTACATGGATGCGATGCGCTAAGAAAGCTGATGCGACCCGATGCGATGTGCCACTTGTCGCATTCATGTAAACGCGGCTTGTGGTGTGCCGCGCGGTAGGTGCGAGAGCACCGAGTGTCAACTGCCGGGAACTCTCAGGCGGCACGGCGAACTCCACTTTTCTTTCCGCATGGCGTTGTTACAGTGGGCAGTCAGCTGTCATCTGCGGTCACTTGCAACATCCAGGTAAGCAAATTATTTACTGACATCTTTGCTCATTATGTATCTTAGAACTATTTCCGGAATAACGACGTTTTTAGTTTATTGTGTAGGTCTTCCTATTGACCTCGGAACGTCGCATTAGTGGTAGGCCTAGTTGTCTTTGAAGCTTCTGTTTGACTCGGGTCATGCGGTCGGCCGGGAAATCTGACCATAAAGAAGCAAAAATGTGCTTCTTGTTGTCGTGGCTGTGAGTCGTTTCTCTTTTTCGCCGTCCGGTTTCCGCCGGTCTCGGTGCCTCGCGCTGGGCATCTTTGGCTCACTGGAGGTAAATTTCGCAGCCGTGCTGGCGGTTTTCGTAGGTGGCCGTTCTCGGGCGAAGAGGCGCGACACTTCCGGTGAAAGAGCCGCCTGCTCTCTCTGTCCCCTAAGAGCATCCAGAAAACGACAAAAAAAATTCACACAGTCTTCGTGCACATTACGAAGCGTTTTAAATCGTGTCCCATTCTACATAGATGTGCGCATTTATGCTGCACATCGCGGCAGGAGTTTGTGTGTTGTATGACAGTTTGAACGGATTAGTCTACAGGATGTTCCAGCTATCATGCACTCCAAGATATTTAAAAGAGGGCCCATCTCCCCGCGAGGGGGACTCGAGTAAATGCGTCGCATAGGGGGTGGGTGTATTGCGTTAACGTTTAGTGTTTGGGGAGTTGGTGGTAGTGAATGCGTTGTATCAGCAGCTTCTTGACGTAGTTTGAATGAGTCAAGGATATAAGGCGCGTTCGTAGCCTCCCATTCTGTGTCGGTTTTGTGGCGCAGTGGGAAGAGCACCATGTACCTGGGTGCGTTCCGCCCGCAGGGTCGTGGGATCGAAACCAGGCGCACCGGTAAGTATTTTTATATAGTGTAGGGGGAGGGTGCGGACCTGTTTGTGAGAGCGAGGAGGGTAGCGTAATGCGGGAGAGGAGGAGTGGAGGAGAGGGCGCACCTGCGCGCTGAGCTGTTGCGGACGGACCGGCGGACGCTACATGTGAGTTAAAGAAATGCTCTGCATTTAAAACAGACTATTGACACCGCCCCGGATCGAACCTTGGCCCGCATAGAGAAGTGGAGCGAAGCCCATCGTTCTGATGACTAAGCCACGCCCACACGTGGAGACAGGTACTCCGGAGCCCGGACAAACGGTGGTTTGGATTCTGCGTCTGCGGAGGGGAGGGGGGGGGGGGGGCTTTTTTAGCCACAGCCGCGCGTGCCGCCACCCGCTCACCCTTTGAAAGACGCTCCTTTCCCGATGCCGCTGCGTTCGGGAAGCCTTCCCCCAGGCAGCGGCTGGGAGAGTGTCTCGTTTTAGATGCGACTGCATCTCATTCACTCGACATGCCCCTCCATACGGCGTTGTCGTTGTACGTCCACACCCCTCCCCCATTCTCCTCGCCGTGCGAGCTGCGCTCTCCACCGCTCACCCCCTCTCCTCTCCGATAGCGAACACTCTCTCGCGAGGGGCATTGGATTGAAGCAAAATGGAGAGACGAGCTAGTTGGTTCGCAATTTCCATGAGTGAAACTTAAGCGCAAAAGGTTTGCACAGGGACGAGAAAGGGAACGACACAGGCGCTTACTATCAACTGAAAGTTTTAATGAAAACGAATACATATTTACACCACCCCCAGACCGAACAACCCAGCACGTGTGCCCTTCGCACATGCATACGGCCGTACAAGAGAACCGCCCCATTCCCTTCTGTAGAAGAGAGGGGGACCTAGAGGATGAGGGAAAGGAGAAAAGAAACGAGAAGGGAATGGGGCGGTTCTCTTGTACGGCCGTACGCATGTGCGAAGGGCACACGTGCTGGGTTGTTCGGTCTGGGGGTGGTATAAATGTGTATTCGTTTTCACCCTTAAAACTTTCAGTTGATAGTAAGCGCCTGTGTCGTTCCCTTTCTCGTCCCTGTGAAAAACTTTTGCGCCACTTAAGTTTCACTCATGGAAAGGAGCATTGGATTCCATTGGTTTCGATTGCTCCGCAAACTTGAACGGCTGGCTTTGGCTTGGATGGATTGAATGGATTTGGATTGGATTAAACTGGATTGTGTTGGCCCCATTGTGTTTCGTCATAGCCGCGCCACGTTGCGTCATAGCCGCGGCAGGGGTTTCACGGCACGTTTCACGCGATGGGAGAATCAACCTAACGGAAACAACAACGGAACCCCCTATGCGTCGCATCTATACAGGGGTTCCCGCGAGGGGAGGTGGGAGAAATTCTTTGCAGAGCCACGTGTATGAATTCAAGTGACGCCGCGTGGGTAATCGTTGTGGGTGTCGCTTACAGCTTCACAGTGAGTTAAAAACCACCTTCACAGCGTGGATTGGAGCCAATTTTGCTTTTCGCCTCCATCAGAAAAGCGGCCGCCGCGGCCGGGAATCAAACCCGCACCCTCGTGCTCAGCAGCACAACGCCATAGCCACTGACGGGGCCACCGCGGCGTGTATTTGTGGAAATTACACACGAAACGAGTTAAAGGGGATAAATTGCGTTTATGTCCGGGACTATATATTCCTACACCCTCACAACGCATTCTCCCCATACCTGACACTCCTTTTTTAGACATTTACAACGTACAGTTAAAAATGAACTGTAGCAGTAATGAAAGTCGAGCTAATTGGTATGGTTGCATACTTCTACCAGCGCTAAGACGATGGGGACAAAAAAAGGACAAACACAGCGCCTGTGCTTGTCCTTCTTTCCTTGTCCTGGTCGTCCTAGCCCTGGTAAAATTTATATAGTTATAGGTCCTGTGAGATAACCTTGAATTTGCAGAAACACAATTTATTCCTTTCAGCTCCTTTAGGGGAGTAATTTCCCAGAATCCAGCCTTTGTGAGCTCCCCCGGCCCGATAGAATTGTACGGATGTAGGACAATAGGGCCCTGGACATGATGCTCCCGGAGAATATGATTCCAAGTGGAAACCCGCACAAAATGACCTCGTGTCAATCCTTCGACTCCGTCAGAAGTCGTCGATATCTGAAGCGATTCCTTTTTTTATGTGAGCGATAGACAAAGCGGAACCCCGCGAATGCTTTAGCTATTTCTGAACTTTCAAGGTGTTAAATGAAGCTGCAGCAAGATGGCAAGACATTCATCATGCACATACTACATGTCTTCATGCGGATGTAGGCCCGTTCGTCACATGGCGTTTTGTCGTGGGCCCATTTGTAATAGGTGATTTGGTCTCATAAGTTCAATCGTCATAGGGCAGTTCGTCGTATAGAAAACTTTGTCATATGGGGCGCGAAAAGACAAATTTAGTGTTTTATTTCCTGTTTTTTTTTCAAGTTCATTTACTCACTCACTCAGAATTAGCCGTTATCCGACGTCACTCATATTCGCTTACACAGTGCTGGCATGTACTCTTGCTGCGGAAAATATTTTGAAATTTTAACGGCTACCGCAGTCTTGGTAATTCATGTGAACATCTGTCATAACGGAACGTAGAATGGCTCATGATTTCACTTCGAAACAATGATTATTAGTCAAAATTATAACTTTGGTCTAGCAAGTTTCTCTTTGCCTGCAGGCTGAATGCAGCGTCTATTTCTTAACCTTGATGCGAGTGTAGGAATATCCGTTTTGCAAAAGCATAGCCCCAGCTCTGTTGATGGTTGTTAAATCGAAGCCAAAATCAAAAGCAAAATCGTGCGCAACAATGGCCTTTTTATACAACGCTGACCTTTGCCACGCTAAAGTAAAGTCGGAATTTTTTATAAGAACAAGAGAGAAATCAGCCGGACCAAACAGGGAAGGGGGGGGGGGGGGTTAATCCTTACTCGTCTTCCAAATGTTGACTTTCTGATAGCAGAACCCTCTTCTGTAATCTCCCCTGCCTCGCTTCTCTCTCTCTCTCTCTCTTGCAAAAACTTTACTACCCCTACCCCTCAACCTTCACGTTGCCAAGCACCATCATCTGATATCTCTCCCGCATATTTCCCGGCTCCCCTCTCTTGCTGTATACAACTTCCCTCACCCCTCCAAAAGTAAAAAAAAATGAAAAAACCAAACTCCCTTACACTACACAAACACAAAAGAACAAACCACCTGGCTTCTTTGAGATTGAGACGAACGACCCCGTGAAAAATCATGCTTTGACGAATGTTCCTCAGTTGCGAACTGTCCTATTACTGAACAGGCATATGCGAGAGAGAGAGAGAACTCTTTAATGTGGGCTGGAGAGGTCAGCTCTGCTAGTGTCCCTAAATAAAGTCTATATAGGTTATTTAGTGGCTCTAGCCTATGCCAAAACGTCACATGACGAATAAGCTGCCGCGGCTTGCATGAGAATAATAATAATAATAAAGAGAAAATACAAGGAAGCATGCCATCAGTTTCTGACAAGTGTGGGGGAACTAAACAACCGCGATAATCTGCACCAAAACGCTTTGCACGCTCCAAGCTTGATTTGGGACCACACTGTTCGGGGAAATATTGAGCGGATCCCGTCGAATAAGGAAAAATTGCAGTTTTTTTTTTACGATTTCGTCAACAATATGTTCAGCCCATTAATATACCAACTTAGTTTTTGCTGACAAATTTACAAATTAAAATGTAGTAGAATAAGTAAGTATTTCGCGCTGACAAGCCTCTGAAGTGGCGAACGAGACGTTCGCAATTGCACCCCTAACCGAGTGAAAAGGCCTATGAGGTTATATCAACGTACAGCCAGGCTGCTAAACCTGGGGACCGAAAATTTCGTGCATATTTTCCTATCATGCCGTAGGAACTCTATATGGCTGGCTTTTTTTAAACAACACATACCGGGAGTGAAAATGGGTAAACATCTTTTCAGAAGAGGGGGAGGGGTGCGGACCTGTTGTTGAGAGCGAGGAGGGTAGCGTGATGCGGGAGAGGAGGAGTGGGGGAGAGGGCGCACCTGGAACGGCTGTTGCGGACGCCGGGGCACGCCGACAACGCCGGGTGACATCGTGAGTTAAAGAAATGCTTAGCATTTAAAAAGCAACGGCGTAACGTGAAGAAAACGTAAAGCGTAATATTTCGAGTACAGTGGAGTAGCGGCCAGTAATTTCTTTGTTAATGATATTTAATTAGCTAATTGTAAATATTTTTAAAACTTGAGAAGTACTGTACCAATCACTAAAGTTCAATGAGGCACTTGTAGGTACCCACGAGAGACATCTGACTGCGGCATTTTAACGGACGTGCTTATTGCGTACTAATTTAGTTTGACTGATAAAGAAAGCCCGCGAACTTTGAAAAATAACATGTGACTACGCTTTAGCACTCATCATAAAGCAGTGCCCTCGAACAGGCTCCCTCTGCGTTAGCCGGAATGCAATAAACAAGAGAAAGGAAGAACAAATCGCGACGGAGTTTGTGCCTTGTGCCACATGCGCCCCGCGAAACTTGCTGTTGCTGCTCCTTCCATGTATGCAATCATCAAGGAGATGCGCTGTCTCTTTGGGCGTGTGACAGGCAAAGCAGGTATTGCAGTCAGCTTATTTGAAAGCGCTGGTTTACGACGCGGGCGGGCCGCAACTCCACTGTAATAGAAACATTATGCACTAAGTTTTCTTCGAGTTACGCCGTTGCTGTTTTTAAAAATCTTGGTGCGTGATAGCTGAGACCCGTGTATAACAATTATATTGAAGAAGCTTTTTATCTTTTACAGGTTTCACCCGTGGACATCGTTACCGGTGCTCGGTATGAGGCGACTACAAGCAGCTGGTACGCTGCAGAACCCAGAGAAATCGTAAAGTTGCAACTGGACACGTCACTTGAAAAAGCTTTGTTGCTGTTTGTGTGTGTCTTACAAAGAGGACGTTATGTATTCGTCTGCTTTTGGGCACTTGCAAGAATTCCTTCACGTAGCAATTAGACATGATGGCATTGACGAAATTCCATGGGCGCTCAAAATGGTGCGTGATTTGCTGATGTAATTATACTTCGTCTGAGTTAAGGTCGTAGCAACGTTCACGCGCATCTATAAAGCAGCATGAAGAGTTCATCTGAAGCCTATTCATACTTTCTGTATTTATTTCTCGGATTTCTCTATATGGAAGCATTCTTGTAAGTTATTGTGAATAAAGAAGTTTCAGTAAAATTTAAAATGTGTTTAAATTTCTTGTTTGTGTTGTCCCTCAGCTTTGATTCAAAATCTCGACCTTCGCAGCAATCCTCACAGACGTTTTCACTTAATTATCTTCACATACGTAGAGATAATGACGCTGAAAGAATCACATCACAAGCTTCAATCACATCACAAAGAATCACAGCACAAGTATGGAATTAGCTTGTTACACTTGTTCAAGATGCTTTATGAACGTTTGTCTTCCACTGCCTTCAACGGCGCTTAGGTTTATCAACCGAAATTCAGAGGCAATCCTTCACCCTCGTATTCTGCTAACACTACTAAGTTTGGGGCCGTGTATAACGAAGAATTAACGCCGCAATGGCAATGTGAGTCTTGTCGATCCGTGACTGGCGACCTTCTTATCGCTTAAAAAGTCAAAACAGGATTTGTATTTACCCGATGCGGCCTTCTCCAGCTGTGTATAATACGCCTCTCTGACCACCAGAAAGCTCTTAAAAAGCAAGTTAAAAGAAGATAACGTTTCCTCTGCGGTATTTATGGGTTTGGTGGGTGATCCAAGCTACACATACCATAAATACGGCACGGCAACTATTCTCTTCTTTCAGCTTTTATTTAAACGATTTCTGGCAGTCACAGAGGAATATTATACACAGCTCGAAAATGCCGCATCGGGCAAGAACAAATCCTCTTTTTCCCTTCACTATTAAGCGATAAGAATGTCGCCAGTCACGGGTTGCAAGCGTGAGCGCTAAGCCTGGTACTTCACCACGCCTAAAACAAGCGTGCGAAAAGTACATTTTACTCACGCTTCCTAAGCGTTACACACCCCGCAAGTCACGCTTAGAAAGCGCGATTTTTCAGCGTGAAAGCACATCACGCTTGGAACAAGCGTGGAAAAAATCGCCGACACTCAGGATGGCTAAGCATTAAAAAATTTAGAATGTACGGAAAGTTGCGGCTGCAACTGTGAAATATGCAGTAACGGGCTCGCCCATTGCCGGCGCACTATTGGTCAGGCCGGACCTGGTTTTCATCGAATGGCCGGGTCACTAACATAGGTGTAGGTGCTGTCGTTTGTTGTCATTTTGTACAAAGAGTGTTGTTCACCAGCATGGTTTAGAAACTATTTGATTTACTGCCAATTTTTCTGCTGTAATTTCTATTCTTACATATTTAGCTTTTTATAGTAAAGGCGCTTTGCACGCTTTAGTAGGGAGCGTAGTACCAGAGTCCTTCAGTACATTACTGGTCACAAAACTGCTCCGTAACTCAATTCAAGAAGTTCATACCCTGCAATTGGCGGCCGCGCAGTGGTGCCACCATCTGACTGAGGTCACTCCCCAGGCGGCGTTGGCGGCGTTGCGCTGACTAGAATAGCGGAGACACGGCGAGTAAGTTTTGAGCGGGAAATAAATTTAACGTGTATCTTGCGCTATTGTGGTGTGACTTAAGTAATGCCACGGGGATGCCAAACACGTGCTGTGTGCCAGGATGTCCTACCGTGTACAAGGGTACAACACAAAAAAGTGGCAGCATCTTCACTCCGTGGATGATGGCGAGGGTGCAGGGTACGGGGACTCGAAGTGACATCCGGTTTGCCTCCCCCCGGCATTCGATTTGAGCCGTGGGTTGCACCTTGATTATCACCTAGATGAAACTGCTACTTACAGCTCAAATTGAATTTCGCTTAATTTTCCCTTGATGGTGTCGTGCGCATGGATGGACGTTGACAGACGTTGGGAGGTCCTAGGGTACTCCGCACCATTACAGGCGAGGGAGTAAGTCGTTTGACTATCGGGTACAAACTCATTCCACTTCCTGCCACAGCCGTGAACAGTTGCCTAATCATGAGCTGCGGCGGAGCGGCGATAGTGGCCCTTGCGAGCGGCGGAAACATGGTCATGCTGGCTACTCAGAAAGGAAACTGTTCTGTCTATTACGTGATGTTCTAATTAAGAACGAAACAGTTGTAAACGTAGAAAAATGAACACCTACAACATTTTCCGTTCACTGGATAGTAGACAAGGCCATGCGGGTATTTTGATAAGAAAAATCAGTTATATTGATAAAAAATCAAAGCCAGCTTGCCGAATGGTGCAAGCCTGATGTCACAGCAAAGCTGTGTCCGTCTCACTAAGCTAGACTCAACGTGCGGCATATAAGTCAGTGAGAACCATTTACCCTGCGCATATATGACGATCGTCAGCAGAAGACGAAATCAAATGCAAGTGAAGTGTATCTGTGCTTTATTTGTACAGTTCCCACTTCAGTCTTCATATACTTCATCGTCCGCCGCCCCAAAGTCTTCATGGAGGGCTCCCTCGCCGTTGAAGACGTGCACTATTTCTTCTTCCTGTTCCCCTGGTCCATTGCACTCTCGCCTGGCTGCGTGGCACGCCTCCTGTTAATCTACCTCTTCTTCGAACGTCCGGATTTTCTATGGTCACCCGTCCCCCTTGTGTGCGGCATAGAGTCGGAGAGAGCTCTGCAACCAGCGGTGGTTCCGAGTTTTATAACCGCAGGTGGTTGCCCCCAGAAACGCCGAGAGAGTGACTTCAAGAGATGATGAGAGTCGTTTTTCTCGGCGCCGCTCTTTGGTCAAACGCTGACTAGCACGTGCGCTTGGTATTTTTCTTATTTGTGAGCCCCTCACGCGGCGCAAGCCCACATGCAAGCCTGGATACGTATCTAAGACTAGTCGCCGTGCTTGATAGCTTTTATTTTTCTAGAGCCCAAAAGGCTCATTACTTACTTCCAACTTCTACTTCCGATTTTAAATGCAGAGAATTTCAGTAACTCACGATGTCACCCGCGTTGACGTCCGTAGTCCGCACCGCACCCCCCCCCCCCCCCCCCCCCCCCCCCCCCCCCCCCCCCCTACTATATAAAAAAAAATACTATCCGGCGCCCGGTTTCGATCCCTCGACCCTGCGGGCGGAACGCAATGTACATGGTGCTCTACCCACTGCGCCACAGAGCCGACACAGAATGGGACGCTACCAACGCGCCTTATATCGTTGACTCATTCAAATTACGGCTGACGAGCGCTCTCTCGTCAGCAGTTGCCACAAGTGCAACAACATTAACGTAACGCCTACGCAGTGGACGAACGCCCTCCGCATCACCGCAGGCGCTCATATGCCATGCGCTTTTCCCCCGTATTTGGAGCTTGCCTCACTCATGCATGTATCGTAAAAAGCGTGTTCGCACCAGGTCAAGGGTCTGTTGATTGTGGCCTGTGCCCACTGCCCGCAAGCAGTCGGTGCTTATGGCAAAGCACGCCAAGAAAAACTCGCTAACGTGTCAGTGTCAGGCTGCGCGCGTTCTGTGAACTAGTTCGTGTAGCAGTGAAGGTTACGGCCCAAAAATGGTGAACTCAGTATATAAAGCATCGGCCGAAAACGAAAAAGTCAACTTACAATAAAAACAACGTCCCGTCGGGGATCCGAACTTGTGACATACAAAAGAACACATCTAGCGCTCCAGACCGCTCGGCCACAAGCCAGCACTGCCGCTGCCAAGTTTTGGATATATAAGGTATATAATGTATAACCAGCTTACAGTTTTATTTAGTTTTAACATTTCAAACAGCTTAGGTGACTATTTGTTGTATATCGCTCGGGCAGTAAGCGTCCCACAAATTTCCACAATATCTCACGTATAGCAATTGCATTTCAAAAGCATTCGCAGATGTGTGGTCGTGCTTCTGACCGCTGTGCTTGCGCTCCCACCACATAAACGTGCTTTGTGCTCCCTTGTTTTACGCTGTAAGGTAAAAGAATCAGTTGATTTTATTTCCTTAGTACCTATATTGACTTCGCTGACTGTTCTCCCGCCTTCAAGTGGCCTTACTTTTTCCTACTAGAGTACCAGTCAGCGAAGCGTCGCTTGTGCAGCGCCTGTGTGGAGCAGCCTGGACTTGGAGCTTGATATAGTGTACAAACTAAAAAAGTAAAGAAAGGCACATTCTTCCATTCACAAACGTGTTGTGGCTTCGCTTCAACTGAGCGAACGAACTGGGACGACCCGTCAGCGGCCGTCGGACTAAACGCTTGCGCGACTGACTCTGCCGGATGGTCGGTGAGCCGTGCAATAGCTCAGTCAAGCCAAGTCATCGCCTCCTGTCGTCACACGAAAATGCCACAGAAAATGGGCGTGTATGCAGAGAGGAGGACAGAATTTTCGAATTTATTTTTCTACTAAATAAATTCGCGTAAACTTGCTCAGAATGGTCGAAACATGGCCTATGGACCCTGGACTACAATTTGTGGTAGTAATCCCGCAATGTTTACATATCACTTCACTGTCTCTTTAAGGACGAAGATTCACGTTTTCTTGCTTCACCGCCATATTTTACGTACGTGCTGCAAGTACAGTCGAGTGCGATTTGAAGGTTATCGCGTGAGTGCAACTGGTTCAAATGAAGGAGACTAAACAACAGAATTAGGAGATCTTCCCTGCCAATTTTGCTATCATCGGCGTAGGTAAATTGCAGCCAAGTCTGTGCTTCATTCCAACCTATGTAAAGCTTAAAACAGAAAGATTGGCAGCATGGTTGTGAAGACTATTGTTGTAGCATGGAACAGCTAAAACGGGAGATAAGAGGGCGAAATCATGATTTTCGTGTTCCGAAACGAACCGCATGGCCCCTGGCACGCTTGGGCGGTCGACGCTCGCGCGATAACGTTCAAATCGGGCTCGACTGTACTTCATCACTGATTAGAAATTTATTCTTTATTCTAAAGGAAAATTCCTAAAAAATCCTAATTGAAATAATGATGAAGGATCCTAAAGAATCCTAAATGATCACAAAGATGTAAAACAAGCGAATCTTGATAGTAAACTCTCAAGGCTAGCCTCGACTTCTGCCTGACGCACTTCGGGGGCGACAAGCTGCTCACGAGGACGCTCACGATTATGCCCACGAGTACGAGCCCGCATAACCGCCTGCTCTTCGGCCTAACGAATCATCCGTGGCCTACTCATACATCTGCGAACGTGAATTCAGGTCATCATAATCATCTTTATCATGTAAGCTTCGCAAGGTACATGAATAGGCCTTACTGTTAGCGTTTAGCATACACGCATCGCAATTTTAAGTCAGTTCTTTCACGCTTCGTTTGAAAAAGAACACGCAAGAAGCCTTTCCTTCCTGCCTCCCCACTCCCATCTTTTGTTCGTGAGCGGGTACCCCTACTTGTTTTGTTGCCATTGCCTGTTCGCGCCCTTCTGTTTTATCTATATTAGAAGCAGAGAGCGGGTCTCCAATCCCTTTCATTTTGAGGCCGTACATTGATAGGAAGAGTGTTTCGGCCCGTCCTCACCAGGTTAGAATATTGTTTGATTATCAGATTCTCAATATAATTCGACGGTTACAGAAATTATGCGGAATGATGGGCAATGATGACTTACTAGAGTCATTTGTCATACATTTACCGAAAGATTTCTACCATAAAATGCATGTAGGCTATTCTAAACGAAACCTGGAATACTATATACCGAAGTTGCAGCCTTACTACATCGCAGCAAAAACATACAAGCGCGCAGTCCTTGGCTCAAAACGCAGCGCTTGGTATTATATGGATATGACAATTGCACAGCGAGCATGTTTCATCGTCTCGTATCTATCGCAGACGTTGGAGCCGCGTAATGCGTCGAGATAAAAGCTAGGCATGCAGGATAAAATGTAAACGACGGGAACCACCATTAATTCAGCAGCTTGAAGAGTACAGTTCATGCTTACGCTTCTTTTACTTCAAGCACACGAATATCGCCACGCTCCATATAGAGCTGGTTTTATTTTCAACATTTGGGAAGTGCGTCAAAGCATTCATAACTTTTTGCATGTTGTGTCTGTTCTGGCGCTAATTTCACTTTAGCGTGAAAACCTTTTTCAGGAAGTATGCGTAGCCTGCTTCTTTCAGAAATATAATTCAGCGTAAACAATTTGATTATTCGTTTTTCTATTTTAAAAAATATCTGTCGCTAAGCCATACGCAATACACGGCTAGGATACATTTGTTGTCGTAATTTCTAAAACTTCAATCCGTATACGCCAGCACAGCCTTTTTCCGGCTTCCAGTTATGTATACCTATTAACAATTTGGAATACGCAAAGTGAATTTCATGTAAACATATCTTTTTATTCGGACCGTCTCGTTCCGGAGCTGATATGAATGTTTTGAATAGTTATTCAATTTACGCTTTCCTTTGCAGCACGTCTAAATCTATTTCTTATTCCAGCTCTTGGTTACGAAAATATATTGTTATCCAGTGACAGCAATTCTAAAAACCCTATCCTGAAGAGGGTTCAGTAGCAAAGCTTAGGATGCAGCCAATGGTCACTTTTATATTCCTTTTGGCTGAGAGAAACTGCATTTCTGGCCTGTGGTGCATACGTCAGCGAATTGTACCACAATTTTTCTATTTTCTTATAAATAACTGCTATGTAGGGCCCTCAAAAAATAGTATCCTTTATGTGCAGAGAGCAAACATCTGTCGGGCTCTCTACTACCTCATTTTCACCTATAGAAAAATCTCCCTTTTCACGATTTGTGGCGAGTTTTTTACGTTTTTACATTCGTGCTTTTGTAGTTTTTATACTTTCAATGGCCTACACCCTTTGTTCACCACTTCACTGTTGCTGGAAACATATTCGTTTTCTTTGGTGCTGCTTCTGACGGCTTGTGCTCGTGTATCGGTTTCTCCAGCCGGAGTTTTCTTCTTTTCGATTGTTTTATGGCGGCGGGATTGCATAACAAATATTTGTATTCCACATTTATAATATAAGGCTTCTAAGGAAATGAATGCTTCTCATGTAAGCTTGAAGTTACCGCAGGAAAACGCCACACCTTCCCAACGCTTAGGCAAGTAGAACTGGCGTAGGGGGTGAGGGAGGGTTATAAAACTGGTACGACGTCTTCAGAAGTTTATTTTTAAGGTAACGTCCCCGACAGGAGGATTTCTCTTGCATTTCTGCATCAAGATGGCTTTAACCAGGTTTTCCTGCGCGCTTGTGGTCATATGCACACTCCTATCTCTATCGCACGACGCTGAAAGCCATGCCGAAGGGGAAGAATTTATGGCTCGAATGAGAAGGGTAAGTTGGGCATTTGTTGAGCTATGTTTAAAATTACTTATATAAGCTGTACTTTAACTTTGTTTGTTAAAGTTATATTGAAACTCTCTATTTGGAATTCTAAATGAAAGGTATTGTTGGCCATATGCATTAGTGCGTAAATATATTAGTTGTTGGGCGAAATTGTGCATCTTGGTGAATGAACACTGGCTTTGCGCGAAAAAAACATCACACACAAAACGGACGGGACGAGCGCAAGTCTCGTCCGTCCTGTGAGTGGGGTCTGTTTCGCGCAAAGCCAGTGTTAATATATTAGTGTTTACTTATTTGTAACAACCATTGTGCTAATTTATTTTATACGAACTGGCCCTTCAGTAAACCCTTATGATTTATTTTAAATGATTTTCATGCGACAAACGCCTTGCTTTTAGCGTACTCGGGTTATTAAATAGTTGGCCGGAAGCATTTCGTTTCGAGTTGCACTTTGTCGTTAGTAATTATGGGAGGCGCAGCTTTCGAATTGTCGCGGTGCTGCTCAACGCAAGCAGGACAAGGAAAAAGACGTTCTCGAGCGTCATATCACGAACATCGACATGGCGTCATTCTCGCTGAATTCGAAGATCGTTTATATGCACCGGGCTGGTATGATTGCGCTTTTTGTTCAACGATGGAGCACTTTCTATTCCAATGCCGCGGTTTCCCCAAATGAGAAGGTAGCTTGCCCGGCCAATTCACCAAATTTGACTTGCCCTTTCGAATCGGGCCTTAATTTCCTTTTCTGCCAATTGCTGGGGTTTACTCACAGATATGTGTCACAGGCACCCCCGCATATGTTTCTGAAAAAGTCGCCTCGACCGTTAGCTTCCCCACACGATTTTATTTCTGTGGTACAAAAAGGATTGGCTTTTTCTTCCAACTGTTTCTTGCATCCTTCGACCTTTTCTTTAACCAATAGTCATAATTAAGGTGTTTTTTCCAAATGATCATTATCACCTCATAAACCATAACTGTCTGTACGGTGTCTAACTGCAGTACCATTATTCTTTGTGGTTACCAGCCTTTATGACAAATAGCATTGTAAAGATCCAAGGACCATTATTATTCTGTTCCTCAGCCCTCTCTTCTTTCCCTGCACTCTAATCCTGCCTTCGCCGTCCTTCCAGTCCTCCGCTTTCGTCCTCCCTCTGCGCGTAGGGAAGCACGGTGCTGACGGCCACGACTTACACAGTACCTTAACCTGTCATGTAGCGAACGCTTCACAAAGCACGACTGGTGAATTCTGTATTTATGACTTTTAAGGGCCCCGTAGGTATAGTTCTTAGTTTTTCACACTCTTTTTGCAGCAAGACCTAATCACCTCGAGAAATAGCCATAATGCTTGTGTTGTGACGCCTAGCGGATAAACGTACCATCGCCTCCCTGTACTTTATTTCACCCTCAACTGTTCGTTCCGTTTCGTAAAGTGCAAGCTTTTTCGTCCGACCAAAGATCTCGTCAGCCGGCAGGTATGATGGCCTGCTAAAGGCTGCATGCTGAGGGCTGCTCCCTAGCACACTTGTGTGTGACCAGTTGTGATGCGTGACGGCCGCCTCCAGACTGCACTTGCAACCCCAGGAAAAGTTCAGGTACAAGGGAAGATACTGTTCAATACTTTTTAGCCCATTCTGCGAGACAATTAGGTGGGGTTGCACAAATTAGCATGGTGCCTCTGCTTTCCAGCCAGCGTGTCATTGCTCGGCTCCAAAAAACAGTCGTATCAGCAGACACAACGTATTTTACAACCTTAAACATCCGTCTGTTCAAAAGCGCCATTGCAATATTTGCGTCTTCCTTTGCTGTTTTTGCAGCCACTATCCTGGAGCATTCATCGATACACAGAAAGACTGTGCTCTGCCTACATCTTCACCTTTCTTTTTCAGCTCCCCGAAATCAACCTGTACTGTCTCAAATGCTATTTTTTAATAGAATGGAAAATTGATAGCGTTCATGTCCTCGCTGTATTTGGCATTGCTGATTTGCCGTAAGTGGCAGAAGAAGACGTATGTGCTTAAAGGGAAGCTGAAGCACTTTCCTAACCAAGGAGTGAGAGGCGGGTTTATGCAGCTGTTCGCACGCTGACTCAGAATATCACATTGAATTGTATCATACAAAAGTACAAGCATCATTTATCTTGCAAAGCGCGGGATCCCATTTGAAAGACGTGCACTCTTCATGTTTTACGCCTCTGATTGGTCGCGCCCATCATGACGTCAAAGGACGACACCCTCCGGCCGTGCGGGCTGTCGGAGGCATTGGGAAGAATAGCGCGGTAGTGGAACGTGCCTTTTCCGCGATTTATCATGCAGTCTACTGCTTGCACGTGACTGCAAGTTTATTTTTAAACTTCCCGAACTGTTGGCTCAAGTATCTCGGAGCTTGAATTTGCTTCAAATGACCGATAACTCCAGAACAGTGACGTTGTGGCGTCGGCTGGAGGGTTTAGTCAGAACATTTCTGAACTGGCCAACCACCATAGGTCGTTTATATTGGTTAAGTTAACATTAGGTAATGCCTCAACTGTTTGTTAATTTGTGAGAAACCATTTATGCCTACAGATTAGGCGGCGTTTTATGAATAATGTACGACCGGAAAGATGGTAACTTCCCTGCACGAAAATTTAGCGTTCTTGCTCTGTAGCCGTTTATACGGGGTAGTACTTATGTTACCGGTACATGAATAAACCAACAAACGGACTCCGCTTGCCAATTACCTTTTATGGTGTTCACCCCCCTTAGTCTTCCTTACATGCTTACACGCACGCGGACGACTTTGGCGAAGACCTCCTCGATCAATGCGTGCACTTGCTCGATAAGTTGCTCAATCCTGCTTAACTTGCGTTCCTTCTTGAAATCTTGTAGCATACTGGTTCCTCCGGAGCATTAGCGGCTCTAGTGGGGCTTGATATTTTAAAGTGCTTGGCGCATTCTGCCGTCATAAATACGGACACTCCGTATTATATAATGCACGGCAGACAACGTAGTTGTACTGTAGTCACGGTACTTTTGGTAAAAATCGTCAAGGGTTTGTGATAATAAATAGTTGGCTTGTTTCACCATTGACGAAGGCCGTATATTCCCACTTCGCTCCTACTTCTTTTAGTATCATCGTTAGTTTATAGCGAAGTTTGCTTGGGGTGTGTATTATCAACCAATATCACTGGATACCAGGCGAGGCTAGACGGCAAAAAGTGCCTGCCATGTTAAAATACGCAGACATATGGCAACAACGCAACGTACCTTGGGCATAGAATTAATCCCCCTGAGCCACTCGCGAAATATGGTGCAGTGGTGGTTTGGAGCGGTGTTCTCCCGTTTCATACAAATATTATGTTCTCGCGGCATGTATACTTGCAAAATAAGTAATGTTTTTTTACATTGTACGAATACTATTTTCCTATCAGCCGGGAGAGAAGCTCTGGCAGGATTGTAATGTTGTTTCAGTGCTGAGCCCTGCAGCACAAGAAAACGGACGTGTTTAAAAAAATGGGAATTTCCTGAACAATTTGACTTCTTTTATGGGCGAAGCCCGTTAGGGGCTGGTGCTGTTAGGGTCTCCTGTCGTTTCGGTAAGAGAGAGAGAGAGAGAAAGACTTTATTTATGGCCAGCAGGGAGTGGGAGGTAGGGATGCGCAGAGCCTCCACATCCCACCCACGTTCACGACGTCTTCGGGACTAGGCCCCGCCGGCGTCGGCGTGAGCGGTGCGCGAAAGGTGCGCACCGCTCACCTTTCATCATCGTAATCATCGTCGTATGTAGTCATAACACTAAACCACCGGGAAACTTTACGCCTCGCGCTAGAACGTAGCGCGTACTAAAAAACACCGTGACACTCTTTTATGCATCGCGCTGGAGAGCTTCGTTCTTCAAAGACAAAAGACTTTTACAGCAAAGCTGTATATCTCTACCCCCTACGGTTTCATCTATGCTGTCAAAAACTCCAAGGCGCCAAGAACACATTTATACATTGCATGCTTAGCCCCTCCCCAGGTTTCAAGTTAGTAGAGATGGCCCGGGATATTTTTTATTCTGGAACACCAATGAAAGAGCGGTTTCTTGAGCAAGTTAGTCATTCATCGTGTAAACGAGGACGAACGAAGTCCCATCCACTTCGTTCGTCATTGTTCATTTCGCGCTTACTTACACGACCAACGAAAGACCCCGGTCTAAAGTACAGCAGTATTTAGTATCCCTCCTATGTCTAGCATCTTATATGAACATTCATATCCATCGATGTCAAAAAAGAAGACAGAAAACCGCACTCTTAGCGTTTTATGAAGCCTCCAGCGTAGGGTCGTGTATTCTTTGCCACCAAGCACAGAATCCTCGCTGTCGCATATGGTATCATCCTGCTTAAGAACACGCCATGATGACTGATGTCTCATCTCTGCTCGTGCATGCTTTTTGAACGCGAAAATTGTACAAATAAGCTCTATCAACAACAACACCAACAACAACAAAAACCGGGTACCATTCTCCCCGTGGTGAGCCTCTCAAAGAAACACGGCGGAAAGAGCGTGGCACATGCCGCCGCACCAACCGGAAGTCCAGTTATGACGCGTGCCAGCCGGTTTCCCCCTCCGCCTTTCTCTCTCCTGGCATCCCACGCGAAGATGGGGGCGGAGCATCGCGCCAGTTTTGTTTGGCTAATGCGCTGCTTCTATTGCAGGTATTGCGACAATATTTTGCACAAGAAAACTATTCAGTGCGTACTTACTGCTGGTCAACTTTGCCTTTAATTTTAAGACATGTTAACCTTCCCTTGAAATTTCTTACGTGTGGCCATGTGAACCTCTTCTGGATCTTCCAATAGACTCGTTCAAGCCGTCGTGAACTCCTGACTCTGGACTGCCTGGGTACAGCTCCAGTACTTTTCTGACCACTGTAGCTGTACCCTGAAACCGTTCATCTATGCACTGTAGCCCTTCTGTTCCTTCGCACAACCTCAGAGTATTCAATACAATAATTCTTAACCATTCTTGCAGCTTGCGTCAACTGGAAGACGGGGAAGGGCATCATTACACCGATCGGTGTAATACGTCTACATTGAACTGCTCCAATGCGCTGGGCCAACGAGATACACGTCCTTTAGGATGGCTGTCGTGCAGGAGATATTTAAGGGCGTGGTGGCCAGTAGAGAGCTTAACCAACTTCTTGCCTTGAAGGTACGAGCTGAAGTATCTTACCGATTGCACAACAGCCAGACCCTCTTTTTCTGTTGGGCAGTAGTTCACTCCAGACGTGTTGAAGGTATATGAGTAGTACCGAACCACGTGTAATTTCCGTTCGTTGTCAGATGAATGTCGTCGTTGGTATGGAACGAAAGCTGCACCATAATGATAAGCGTCCGTGGTGAGCTCAAAGGGAAGTGGGATGTCTGGCAGCGTGAGCACGGGGTCAGATGAAATGGCTGACACTAACTCGTGGTACGCTTTTTCTCACTCATCTGCACAGTGGTAAGCCTTTTGAAGAAGCTTGTTAGTGGCTTGGCACGAGCGCGGAAACCCGGAATATAACTTCGGAAGTGTCCTTATAGAACCAGAAAAACTCGCTGTTTATGTATGTTTTCAGGTCGTTCCATACTTCGTACACATTCTGAAGACTCCTTTTTCGTGCTTTTAGTCAATTTACCCAGATCGCCCCCACGAAATGTGATTTTCGGATTAAATAACTCATTTTATATTGTCGTTGAGCTTTCCTGCGCCCAAGGCTGTCAAGACGCGGTCAGATGTTCAGCACGTGAACTCTTATCTTCGGAGTACTCTATATGTCACAAACACAAACATTGCAAAATAGTCCCAACAATGGTTTGAACACACCATAATTGATGTTCTGAAACTTGGCGGGACTCTTCCCCACGTAAGGTAGTCGGTTGTATTAATACGCGTCGAAAGGTGTGACAGGAGCCGTAATGTCTTTGCCCACCTCTGAAAGGCTAGTCTGTCAAGATTATTTAAACAAATCGATCCGTGATACGACAAGGCAGCCTCCCGTCTTTCCAATGATGTTTATTCCTGGCATCCGAAATGGGAAAATGTCAGTTTGCCGGAAATAATCTTGCAATCGGTGCGATAACGCAAGTGCCGTCTGCCTTTAGCACCAATGGTATGGGGGGAAGCAAATTTGGGTACTTACGGGGGCATTATTGCAGCTTCCAGCAGGTTGTGATGCTTTCTTATAGCCAAAGTATTCTTTCACGGAACATATTGTAAGGCTTTCGTCAAATGGGTGTTACATCAGCAAGTTGAAAAGAATAGAGAATTCTGTTCTCGTTGAGTGAATACCGAAGCAAAGAAGCTCTGCAAAATTGAAGCAAATGTCCTCCTTACGCTGAACAATTCGGTATGTTGTTTTCAGGACCCCGCAGTCCTCCGTGTCAAAGCACACATCATCATTCCTACATAGGTTTATCTTTATTCTTTTAATATCAGATGTGGAGAGTGAAAATTGACATTCGCACCTTATTAACAACCAAAGCTTGAATCCTTGTCCTTGGACCTCGGTATATCACATTGGCTCTTATACAATCATCGCTAAGTTGTCTTTTCCGTCCAAGCCCTCCATTTGTGCCAGTCGCCTTTCAAGAATATCTTTTTCAGACAAGCGCGACTTGTTCATAACGGATATGAAAGTGCCGCTATCACCGAACATGGAAGCGCCCTGTCGTTGTTGGCGTAAACTCTCAAAGTTATGAAAAGAAGATTTAATGTGGGGAGATAAACAGTGTCACTTTTTGTTGTCGCGTGGGAATGAACCATATCTATTAGTTTTCTTTGGGTTGTTTCCGCGCCACTGTGTACGTTTACTTGACGCAACTCATCAGAGGTTTTATTGTCACTGCAAGGGGACGCAAGCTTTATGAAGCGATGTCCAATGTACGAATTTATTTGCGTACCCGATGACCATTCGGAAGTTCCACACCTCTGTAAAGCTTGCCCAGATTCAAAACTGAAACGTTGTGTACCCTTGTGATGGAATACAGGCTCTTCCATCTTCCATCTTTCTGGCGTCAGCGACAGGACTCTTCATTAGCTTAACCCGAAGAGCTAACGTCACCAGCAGGAGGATTGGAGAGTGCGAGACGTGACATGGATCTGGAAAAACTAGTCACGCTTGGTACCCAACTGAGTCTCAGGGACTCTGAGCTCCGGGAATGGGTGAGGGCAGAGCAAGATCGCATGAGAGCTGAGAGGGCAGCAGAACGCGAGGATACCAAGGCAGCTGCAGAGCTGGAGCAGGTGAACCTTCAGCTAAAGCTAAGACTGCAGGAAGGTGCCAGGAACAATCCGCAGGGCAACGAAGCGAGCGCATCAGCGGCAGCACCGGCGCCTATCTCCATAAGCCCACACCATTTCATTCCCCCGTTTGACAATCGTCGGGACGATCTGGACGCTTACCTCATGAGGTTTGAGAGAATAGCGCTCGAGCAACACTGGCCGGAAGATAAATGGGCAGTTGGCCTGAGTATGTGTTTAACTGGAGGCGCTCTTACAGTCATCGGGAGAATGACGCCTGAGGACTCTCTGAACTACCAGAAGGTCAAGTTGGCTCTTCTCCAGCGATTTCGATTCACTGCTCAGGGCTACAATGACAAGTTCCGCCATGCCAAGGTTGAAGATGGAGAAACTGGAGTACAGTTCGCGTCCCGCCTGTCAGGATATTTTGATCGGTGGATCGAGACGTCCGGCGTACCAAAGACATTTGAGAGCCTACGCGACAAAATGATCGCCGAGCAGTTCCTGAAGTGCTGTAGCCAGGAACTTGTGGTCTTCATTAAAGAAAGTGACTGCCAGACCATTAACCAAATGGCCGAGGTTTCCCATCGGTTTCTGGAAGCCCAGTCTCTAAAGAACTTGGGGAAGTTCAAGGAAGACACTCCGACACACGCAGGCTCGAGTCATACTGATGGCGCTGCAAAGAAAGGGCCGACTTGCTTTATTTGTGATAGAGTTGGACATCGTGCTCCTGATTGCCGTATGAGGGGACAAGCTCCAATCTGCTCCGAATGCGGTAAACCAGGCCACAAGATCGAGAACTGCAAATCGAGAGAGCCCCATCCCAAGCAAGTTTCTGCTTGTGTAGAGTTCTTCTCCATGCTCCGGTGCCCTGTCTCGTTATTCTCCCGTCCGTAACGCTGGGGATTGTTAGAAGAACTGAAGATGGCACACTTTATAGGGTTGGGTAATCGCAGAAACACGCGGAGCAAGAAGTGACGGGAAAAAAACTAAACAGGCCGCTAAATAAAAAGAAACACGAGTCCGTTTGAACGGAAGTCAAGTTGGCCAACTGCAACAGTCTCACGTATTGGATGAGCTGTTCGGGAGGGTGCAGATTGGGTGGAGCGTCTTCGGCGCGCCGGCGGAACTTCCTCGAACGTTGGCAGGTCGTGGGGCGCTGGTCCGTGCTGTCGTTCCCTGGCCGTTGCCTTCTAGGCCATCGCAGAGGAACCACGGTCGCGAACCCGGTACTGGAACAGCGGCGTCCGGTCCGCAAGCTGCCCTCTTGCTCTCGATCACCGCCGAGCAATCAGGAACACACCGTCCCTTTCACCGGAATCCACTAGCCCCTCTTCTTCATCTTCCTCGTGGCACATAGCCCCACCATAGAGATTGGCTGTCTTCTCTGACGAATTGGTCTTCATAAACGCAATGTTACAGCTACTTCCTCACAACCCTCAATTCGCGGAGAAGCATCTATGCACAAGCCTTGAAAACACTTCGAAAGTTCCTCGATTGTCTTTGGAAGACATAGGCTGAACCTGCTTTTGAAGATTCTTAATAAACCCATCAATAATCACTGTAAGAGTTGAAGACTCTGGCAGACAAGAATGAGCCATTTGCAGAGAGCGCCTTTGCTCGTAAAAATACCCAGAAAATTTGCCTTATCGTTGCTTACAGAATATTGCACGGTCCCACTTTTCTACAGGATCCTCTTTGAACGCTGCGAGAAAGCTTGTCTTCCAGCTGTCCCAGCTGTCGGACGCATGCGTGGTGAAGTGCAGCTCATACGACTTCTTTACGAGTCCCGTAAAAACAGCCGCATGTTTAACAGTCGGTCAAAAGCTGCATGCCAATAGTACTTCTCGGATGCATAGAAAGTAGTATCTTTGTGTTTATTGGTGCAAGGGTATATATGCCTAAAGAGCTTCGAGACTCTATCAAGTGGTCATTTAATGTCTGGTTCATGCTTAAACTGTCCTTGAGATGAATGTGTTGCTGCCTAAGAAGTTGTATTTATGAATGTAAAAGGCCCGTACATTGAAGGATGAGGATCTCCATAACGGCGGATCGAGGCTGCTATGGTTGAGACGTGACATCGCCTGGAGCCTCAGACACTGCTGCGCTAGCGGGGCTCCCTGTGCACACATAAGAATCATCAGTACCTCCCTCAAGGACGAGATGGTCTCAGGTCACGCACTTTACGATATGAGTCTCAAGAATTTTATATCCCCAAGGTAGGTTAGAGCACATTTGTGAGTGAACATTGGTTCATCTCCTAGGAAAAGTGAAAGTTATAGTGAAATGTGGTCTGTGTAGATTTTAGGAAAGTGTCGTTTTCGGGCGCGATGGCAGGATGTGCACTCAATGGATACGTGGACCACGGAAAGCCGTTCCCCACACTTCTCACAATCTGGTGGGAGTGTACCATTCAAAATATATGCAAGTTTGACGTGACTGCTGCCTCTTCGCAATCTGCAAATGGACACTTCTTTGAACCTATCCTGTTTATCGGTGACGTGTTTACCTATGTATGTTTTTTGTACGTACTTTGTTATGTGATTGTTTGCTGCACTCCTGCTGCCACCATTCACGGAGTCTCCGTGGTATAGCAGGTTGGAGATCTAAATACGGCACAAGAGGTTCATCCACGCCAGTGCGCAGAGCGGCCGTAGCAGCATACTGGTCCCCGATTTTGTTTCCTCGAAGGCTACACTGCCCCGGCACCCAGAATACTATTATCGCCATAATTGATGCATAGGCCGACATTATCTTCTTAATCAGCTGGTTTATGATACGTTTTTTGCGTGGTGTTCGCACGTTTATTGCCATCATGACACTGAAAGAATCTATAAAGATAGTAAATTGTTTTAAGTTAATTTCCATGATTTGTTAGGCCGTAATAAAAATCGCGTGTGCGGCTACTTGAAAAATAATGCAGTTTGGGATCAGTGTCTTTGTACTAGTGAAGTTGTGGCCATGTTAGCGTATTAGACAGCACAAACGGACTTCGAGGCGTTTGTGTAAAAAGGTGGTGTATGGGTATCCCAGTTATGAAATGTGAAACATACCATAAAATAAGTTTTCTTGGGGCATTCATTTTGCCCATTCGTATAAAAGACACATCAGAGGACACTGGACACATATCCCAAGGAGAAACGAGGTCGGTATGAGCAGTATACACAAATCGTCCATCGTGACAACGACTTCCTGTGCCTATGCGAGGGAAATGGCGTTACGATGGATGGACAGTTAAGAAAGGGATTGCTGGCTGACGGGTCTGTGATGATAGAATAACATTAATGATTATACAATGATGCCACCTTGAGGGCATAGATTACTGCTGTTTACTAGAGCCGGTGCTCTCGGTACCACTACTCACACTCAATGTATAAGCTTTTACTGGGGCTTGTCCTAAAGGCTCCAGACGCAAGGCGCAGCCCTAAGTGCAGAACGGCATTCAACAATTCTGAGGTTGTTTTACTGGCGTATCATATATCACACTGCCGTAGTCCAGGCGCGACCTCACTAAGCTATTGAAGAGACGCAGAAGGCACATGTTATCGGCTCCATATGGCTTGTGGGTCAAGACTCAGTATTTTCATAGCCCTAATGCACATATCGTTTAGTTGTTGAATGTGATGAATAAACATTAGCTTATCATCTAGCACAACACCAAAAATGTATGGTCTTTTTTATTCGGAATGACCATGCCACTCAGAATATCAGGATCTGGCCTTATGCCACGCCGCCTTGAGCGGCGTGGCATAAGGACACAAGCGTGCTTTTCACGGTTCCACTTAAATCCAATCTCTTCAGCCCAGACCAGGTTGAACCTGCCGTTCACAAATGGAGAGGTTAGAAGATTGGTAACTGATATGAATATCATCAACGTATGCAGTGAAACAAATTTTTGGTGGCAATGCTTTTTTAAGGGTTTTCATCTTGATGAAAAGTGTACTTTTGATCAACAGTGTGCACACTTTACGAATTGCCCACATTCGAAGATGTGCAATTGAGAAAGTGCCGCGCCTTCCCTTACTCAAAATGTGCGTTCAGACTGCTAGCTTTCTTGTGAGTTCAGCATGTTTCATTATAGACTCAAATCTCATTACTACGAAGCCCA
>JABSTR010000718.1:0-70401 GCA_013339765.2 Haemaphysalis longicornis | reverse complement strand
CCCCTTCTTCGTCCTTTATGCCCGGCAGCCCGGTAGCTGTCTCGACACCATTTCCCCTTTCTTCAAGCATGACGACCCTTCCTTAGCTAGGGCGCACTGCCTTGCCAAAGAAGCGCGTCGGCTTTTCCGCCTACGAATCCTTTCCTCCCAGAAGCGCTCTAAGCAGCGTTACGACAGTCGTCGGGCGTGATGTAACATACACACCGGGTGATTTATTGTGGCTTTTGGACACCGCTGCGTACGTGCGGCTTGTGTGAGAAGTTTCTGGCTCATTACGTGGGTCCGTTTGTTGTACTACAACGTCTAAGCGATGTCACATACGTCATCTCGCGATTGACTTCGACTGGTTGACAGAGCAAAAGAACGCAAGTATTTTATGTTTCCCGGCTTAAACATTGTGAAGAACGCTCCACAAGCTGAATTGCCCTGGGGGCTTCGTCTGCGACGGGGAAATGTTACGCACACCATAGGTGCCGTATATTCGCCGATGCGTTTATGACATTTCAACGGACAACCATCTGAGCAAGCTGATTGGAAGAAGAGGAGAACGAGGTTGCACTCCGGCTTGGCACCATCATTCACGGACCGTTCTTCCATCACCGCTCGTCCTACACCGTCCAACCTCACTGTAAATAAATCCATCTCGTAACAATATAGAGGAAGCACTGTTTTTTTATTCCATTCACTTCGAAATTCTGTAGGTTGGCTTGGGAGACGGGATCTGGAGGTGGCGGCTGGCAACCAGGCCCGCCACCGATCCCGTATAGCAGCACCTAGCACGTACAACAAACCAACGCACTTTCCAGAGGTAAAGAGCACTCAAGGTCATTAAGGAAAAAAGCGCGGGTGGAGTAAATATTGTATTATCATTCACATGCAAGGTCAAACACAGGGGCACGCGCGGTCACAAAATTGACAGGAAATTTCTGAGTCCGTTCGTAATATTCGATTCCGTGTAGTTGCCAATTGATAAACGTAGAAGCACGTGTAAATTTCTGAGAAGGTGTGGTGGGGATGAATTGAATAATCAACGCACTCCACAAGAAGGCACCGCCGCGTAACGCGTAACCCTTCGGTTGCGTTTTTTGTTGCGGTTGTAAATACTTGTAACCGTACAGAATAAATGCAAAGGTATACTACTACTGACTCTGTACGCGCGTGCATGGTGTCCCAACAACACAACCAAGCTAAACATTGCCTCGCCCGAGCGAGAAATCAAGCATTCCATAAACAATTTTCGCTTAAGAAAGCATCTAAGTGCTCACTGAAGCAAATATTTGAGTGATTCTCGAGACATTCGCGAGCCTAAGCTTCATCTGTTACGTATTAACACATGTAGACTCCGGGTCCGCGCGTTGACTCTGGCACGCTCGTTCTCTTCTCGGGAAATCTTTTGGAACGCTGTCAAAGCCTAAATCTCCCGCACCGTACCTCTCGGGAGATTTTCTAGCATTTAGCTGGGTACGGGGTTCATGAAAATCATAATAAATAAGTAAACGGCTCAAAGAAAAGGCAGGAAGTCACACTGCCCCATCTTCTACACGTGCTTGCGATGCAGTACTGTCGCAGTTGCAGACTCCGGCTAACGGATATTGTTGCGGACGTCATACAGAATCAAGGTATCATGGGAAATATCGGAGTGGGGTGCTCGCAAGAAAAGGAGAAAAAGACGACATAAAGCGGGCCAGTAAAAACGCGCTGTTTTATTTTTGTAATAACTCCAATAATACCCATCGCTTTAACAAAATTCTGAAAGTATACAATTGCTAGGACATTGGTTATCTGGACATCTTAACATACTTGTATGGATTACACCTTTTCCATGACCTGTTTAATAACTCGTCCATTTCAAGCTAGCGACTGTGGTCTGGGGCGTGATTACTGGGACTGTATGAGGACTGCAGACGGTAGTTCTCTAAAGGCGTATTTGGAGGCCTTTTTCGCTCGCACCAGGCTGTGGGATTTCATTCTGATACTGTTATGACACCGGTTTTGTGTTACTGTGATGCCGGTCACTGTCAGCACGTGGAGCCAACTGTGGGCATCCGTATTGGCTCTCTTAGTGCGTCGCTTTTATGTTCAGAAGGAACAACCATAAGATTTTCATGTCCCTCTTTGGCGGACGACGGGCATGATGCTAACGATACGGGGACAACTTACTGTTAGAATCTTCACACGCCATGTCATTCAGCACACGTTTGTGATACGTGCCGTCTTGGGAGCAGAGAGGTAAATTAAAGTGAAAGCCAGATTCAAATCCACAAAGGGCTGGTTATATTTAAACATTCGCAAAGGCTGCAAGTCTATCTTCCTGTCTGGAATAAATGTCGCATTTTGCGCGCCGATGTCTGAGTGAAATGTTGATTCTTTCTATTAGCCAGGGCTAGTTCAGCTCCAACAGCGTCCAGCGGCAACGGCAGTCCACACTTAAGCAGAACAACAAGTCGTCAGTACATAGGGGCGTTGTGGTTCTGTCTGGTGCAATGTGTCGGTTTTGATAGAGAAGGCATTCTAGCCTCATAAGTCGTTGGCCGATGTGAAGTGTGAGTTTGGGTCTTGAATTTTCGGCCTTCATCAAATTTATTGCGTCTATTAGGTACAGTGGATATAATCACATTCTACTCGACATGGTACATCTCGGTGGCCAGACCGGTGTGTTCAGTGAGAGCGTATTTTCTTTTCTCGGAACAAGCGGCATAACAAACGGAGTATTGAAGTTTTGTATGTTTTACGGCTCCGGTTTTTTGGCCACTGCGTTGCTTGATGTCTCGAAGTGGTGAAGCGTAGGAGAGGAAGCTAGCAATGTTTTTCTGTATGCCCACTTCCTGTTTGCTTGGAGCCCTCCAATACCCTGTGCACATCGGTGGTCGCCTTCCTGGAAGGCTGGTGAATGACAGACGCAAATTTTTATCCAGTGAAGCTTAGCATTTGCTCCTCTCGAGGTAACCCGAGCGCTAATATTAGCAACTCTTATGGTTGGAAGCGTCCTTCGTTGCGGTGACCACATTGTAGACAATGTTGACATGACGTGTGTTGCCCTTTCCGGTGGTGTGTGTTATGTTCTGTATTCCATTCTATATGTTATGTTGTATATTATGTTCTGTATGTTATGATATTCCGTTGCAACAAAACTGCACAATTTAAATTGTCAACATCGCTCGTTTCGCATCGATGTACAAAACATGTATTTGTAATATAGACAACGTTACTGTATACAAGTTTTCGCCTCACATCAGCAGCGTAGAAGTACGGTATCGCACAGATATATCTCGCTGTCACCGCAGCAGGTGGTAAGTATAAACAAAAAGTACCTGTCAGAAGTTCTAAAGTTAGCCTGACATAAAAATTAGAACCAGCTGCCCGAACAAACCAGGTTGTAAATACACCAGCTGGAGACAAGCAGAAGGCGAACTCTTGTATGAGTGGCATTAGTAAATTTTTGCTTTTTATATCGATTAAAAAAAGCATTGCTTCGTTTTGGGAACGTGTGACATCTGATTACATGGCTTCAAGTATGCCATCATTCATAATTTCTAGGATATTTTGCGTTTTTTGTTTTCCTTCAGACAGCATGCCAAGAGTTCACGCATTTTGGCCAATTTCTCTAGTACAGAACTCACCATGATCTGCAAGCGAGCTCACTCTTTCGGCATTTTCTGTAGTTTGAACGAGATGTGTGAAAGATTCGCTGGACAAAATAAAATGGTCACCAAGAGTGAGCCCAATGATTATTCCGGAAACTCTCGATTCAAAATATTTTCCGCACCTCTTGAAATAAAAGCGAATGAAATGAATATTGCCAATGCGGGAATAAAGGCGATGGCGATGCCACTAAAAGTGGTTACTTTCGCAGGAAAAAAATTCATTTTACAGGTTCCTATAGGCAACAGGAGGAAATTATATTTGGTCACCTAAAAGAGTGATTCATCGTTTGTGCTTGTAGCCTATTCTATTTTCTTTGCAAATACCCATCAAAACAAGTTAGGGAAATATGTAACCACCGTGGTCATACAGCTATCTACACTTTCTCGTTGTCTTAGAGCTGCAATGTAAAGAAAACGATATCATATTCTCCAAAGATGCAAATTTACTCTTATGCGACGTTAGCCATGCTTACAACGTTGGCTTAAAATAGTGCTCCTAAGTTTTAGTTCGACGCCTGCAATGACTTTGAAAAACACAAACGTGCGCAGGTTTGTTGCCTTTTTTTTAATGTTAAACACGAAAAGCCCACCTTACTTCATCGGCCCTTGCTGGAAGGTGCTGGCCTTTTTTTTAAAGATTTCAAACTAGTCTCTCGAGATGGCCTTTGAAATATTTTTTTGTTTAGAAGGGTTAAATTAAAGTAGGCGGGCTTTGCAGCTATTAAATGCCAGATATTTTGTACAGTTGTGGTTCTTGGAAATTTCAGAACTTAATTAGTGGAAAGGCTCTAATTATTATTGAGTTCCTCCACATTCAAAAGGATTTTCTCTCCCTTCCTCTACTAACCTTTTTCATAAGCAGGTATCACTTAAAGCAGAGTTTGTATTTATAAAGGCGTGGTTCGTCTGTGGATCTGAAGATATATAACGTAGCAAGTAGACCCTTAATTCAGTGCTTCAGCAGCGCAGGAGGACGGTGTAGTGGTGGCAAGAGTAAAGAACAACGACACTGAGCAAAAATGAACGGTCGTTCGTACTTACAGGTAGTCCTTTTAATCGGTAAGTTCTTTTTGGGTGCTTTGCCTGCTATTATTGTTATTATTATTTGAAAGAACACAAACCGCATATTGTTTTATAAATAAAGTCAAGTACAGTCCTTTGAATTACAGATATAATATTGGGTACAAACATGTGATAAGTGTTTACCGTAGGCTGACTTTTGACAAAACGCTGGTGTCGAGTGTTGAACTCTTGTCTAGGTATTGTCTCCGCATACAAAGAAGGTAATTGTTTGCCGTTTGGTGGTTTGACTACGCTGTATATGATCTTCAACAACGGAAATATTTGATCCAATTTTACACAGAAGGTATAGGGGTGCGAATGCGAAATTTAAGGGATTCCTTGCGAGAAAAAAAGCAACAGACATACTTCAAAGTTACATTGATTAGGCCCTTGTACGTGATATTTCGATATGAGATCGCTTAGACTACTTCCGCTAGATTGCTTAGAATGTAATAAATCTTAGAAATATATGTATGTATCTTTTAAATTAATAATGTAAGCCTTTATGCCTAGCTAGCTATAGTTATCTATAAATACAGCTTCACTCCTTTTCTGTCTTCACACAAGTAGAAGATATCCATATGTTCTCAAATATTTATTCAAGATAAGCCAGTTTCTGGTTTCTCACATGAATTTAGTGCGCCGTTGGGGCCCATCATTTTTATATGATTGCTCAGACTGCCCCTGTAAAACTCTTTTACTTGCACTGCAATTTGGCTGGAAGTGAAGTCGACTTTAAACAGACTGATGTAAACTTTTGTTTGTATTCTGGCTATCACACTCTGTGTAAAACTCATTGATATGAATTCGATGCGAACGAGGTCAGATAAATGGGAGTAAAGTGTGGTCGTCGATGGCTTGCATGGCTGAAGCTTCAACTGTGGTACCCATTCACCATTGGGTACAATAGTTTAAGGTTCGAAAATAGCCTCCGAATAAAATACCCGGGAAAGAACTGCGTTAACACCACCAGAGCACGCAGCTTCTTTGGACATCCGTTTTTATAGAGTTCTACAGTATAATTTTGCAGTAAAGCTGCCCTACGCTATTTACGCCATAAGTATAGCGAGCACCTATCCGGGCGCTTGCACAAAATATTGCACGCGCTCTCTCCAAAGATAGCGTTGAACGCTCTGGAGCTCTGAAATATTCTTAACTTTTTGAATAAAGGGATAAAATTGGACGCTTAGGTAGCTATTACTACGTCGAGGTAGGTTTACTAGTCATAATTACCTAATTCGGAGTAAATATTTGCAAATACCTTTGCATACCCATTTTCTGTCATTTTACAGTCTACAGAGCGGGTATGGTAAATGTGAAGGCCTGTGCCTCTTTTTTTATCAAAAGTGTATAAGAACAAACCATATCTATTTCATGTCACATTAAACCAAGGAAAATTATGTGTCTTTATTCTATCAATGAAGTAAGCCTCCATGCATTAGCAAACATAGTTATCCACCAATACCTCTTCCTTGGTCTAGCATCTTCACAGTAGTACAAGGCGTACATTTTTTACAAAAGCTTGTTCTAGACACGCCAGTGCATGGTTTAGAAAATACCAGTCTCTGGTATAAAAAATATAAAAAAATAAATTGTTTGTTTAGCTTCCTTATCACTTTTGTATTGTCACGAGGGGAACAGGTAAAATAACTCTTAAAACGTTGTTTGAAGCGGCACTTTTGATTGATTGATTGATTGATTGGTTGATTGATTGATTGATTGATTGATTGACTTGATTGATTGATTGATTGATTGATTGATGATTGATTGTGATTGATTGATTGATGATTGATTGATTGATTGATGATGATGATTGATTGTATGTCTTTACCATACATACATGCATGAAATTGTGTTTAAACAAAAATATAATGCCCTGGATTAAAAGTATTTCTTAGTGGATGTATGTTCGTTTACTCTAGCAGAACGAACAAATATGGGACCTTTTCACCCTAATATCATGTCGTCAGTACTTTCGCACTTTTTACTGCTGTCATCAGAGTTTCTGCATCCCCCATTGGTCCGAAGCAGGTGCCAGTGCGTATGCCTAGAGTACAGGTTGGTGGTCCGTAATCTGCAAAATACCCTTCACCCTGCTCAGACATTGCACATTACCCTATAAAATAATTTAGGAAATATACATACTACCCCAACGTCCCAATTCGGAATACAATGTGCGATAACTTCTTTACACGACACGATATATTTGGAATTTATTCAAAAGATTGAATCACTGAACTGCCGTTCTAGACTGCAGTGCTCTTGCAAATGACACATGGTACGACTTGTAGATCGGAGTCTTTGGTAGTTCTCCTTTGGCGCCTTGCAGAATAGTCAATCAGTATAACACTATGATTAAAATTTTGCTATAAATTGTTAAGTGTAGGATTGTTTTTCTTCTTCCCAAACTACACCTTTGCAACCACGGACGCTGAAGGTATTGGGAGTGAGATGATATTTTGCGTTTAGAAAGTAGCTTCCTTAATTTGGGATTTCTATGTAAACGATCGCGAGCTAACCTTGCTGCATGACAGTATTTAAATTAGTAGTGCTAAACAAACCGGGAAAATAAAAAGAAAGGAATATTGGACTAACGATGTGTCGTATTTTCTTTTTCGTTATAGAGCTTGTTCGGCGCTGTTAAGATTTACCAATACTGCTGTTTTCCAACTTTTCCGTGTGACATCAATGCCAAGCTTCTATAAGGAAGTTAAGACGCGTCCTCTTTCAGTTAATTTCTAACACAGAAAACTGGGGTTGCTTAACCATTGGGCGCCTTCGTACGCGCGAAGTGTCGTGGCATGAAAATCGCGAGCGTGCTTGGTCAATAAGCAGAATAATTGAAGCTAAGACTACTTAAAATAGCCAACACAAGTTCCAAGAACAGCAGGCCGTGCAACTAGCAAAAAAATAACATACTCATTAACTTCGGAGGCGTGATATTTCATAAAACTTCGCACTGTGTTTTGAAGCCCTGAACTAAACCTAATGAATAGTGTGGTTCATCCAAGTACTTGACGTAAATAGTTTCCTTGATGTACTAAAAGCAAGAGATATTGTCTATCTGTGTCCTGTGACTTGATTTATATGTCCTGGAAAATTTATATTTCGGGCTTGAAAAAGAATTTTTATGAGGATACTATCTCTGTACTAATACAACCGCTGCAATGCTTTATGTTGGTCGACGTTTTTCAGCAAAACATTGGCCTTAATGAGGGACTGAGCAGGGCATGCGTGACATTGAATAAATGTTTTGATTAAAAATTAACGAGGGCGTGATTTTGGCAAGAACCATAAAACGCGCTTGAAAAACGCGCTCGTAGCGAGTAAGATAAACAAACTAAAGATTTTGTCGACATAACAACTTCTAAAGCTCGCTATCACTTGTGCTGGACACCACTGCACAAAGCGGTACATAAAAGATGGCGTTTTTTTAGATTTTTCTACAGGCCGCTTTTTGCAACACGACGAATATTCTTCAATTATGTAGGGCAATAAAGCTTTCTTGTTTGAAAACCGGGATGGCAAATCGAGGTGCACTAAGAGCAATCCTACCAGAGAGCCTAAAGTTAACGCGCGAGTGCGCCGAACGCGTTTAAACATTACTGGAATGAACCCAGCTTTCTACAGAAGCAATGTCAGTCAAGGAAGCGGATTCGAAGAGCATGCCGGGTGAGAGGTTGAAAGAAGAGACATGGTTACAAGGCAAGGTGGCAAAAGACAACCCGTCTTTCTACAAAATTTGCCGCTGAGCAAGAGGTGCGGACATGTTTTTGGCATACAATGAACAGGCACACTTAAAATGTCACTGTAGTGATTAGTAAAGTTTGTGGGATTACATGCGGAAATTGTCTTCTGGAATATGAAAGCCATGCGTTTACGCGAATGCATTCAGTAGAAAACTTAGCTCGAAAAATCTGTCCTCCTCTCTGGGCCCCTTTATCGATTTCCTATGATGTTTCGTTCGAGGCTTGTTCGATATGTCCTGGATTGATTTTGCTATTGCACGATTCGCCGACTACCCGGCAGATTCAGTTGGCCCTGCGTTTAAACGTCCCATGGGGGTCAGTGGGTAGTAATAATTCTTGTTCGCTCAGTTGGAAATATGCCTCGACATGATTTGTGCCTGTCAGAATGTACTTTTAGTTGGTTTGTTTGTAGAGTGTATCGCGCTTAGTGAATTCTGTTAGGTTCAAATAGTCCCCGCTTTACTGACATGTACGCTGGTAGAGAAATCTAAGTCCAATAAAGACGCGAGAGGAGTCACCCATGTTAATGTTGGCTCTGAGGAACTAAAAGTAAACCCACCCACTATTGTAAATCGTAAAACCAAGTTACGCGAAGCAACTTTTGCGCTGCCTGACCTAGCACAGTGGCCAGAAACACAACGACACATTTGCGATACCTCTTCTACCTACGGAATTCAGTCGCTAGAGAAGAAATATTTCTGGGAATTTGAAGGACGCAAACTGCACGAGCATGCTCCTTCAGAGACCCGAAACCGACACTGTTTCGAATTCCAAACATGGACATCGTCCGATCACACGCATGTCGAATGCGCGTCACTGCGGTTAATTATGCGACGCCCTCAAAGGTCTAATAGTAATTTTTCTTCCCTTAGGCTTTATAGATTAGATACTGCTTGACGGACCATGTACACCATTAAAAGTGTTTATTTGGGCGAGATGGTGGAGTGCAAACCTCAGTACACTTTTGACAAATTTCATTCAGTGTAAGATTCATCCTCACAGCGCAAAACATAATGGAAAAAAATAGGACGGACACACTGTGCTTGTCCAGTGTGTTTCTCCCCGTTGTGCCGTTATTGTTTTCGCTGTTTAGAGCAATCTTTACCAACTAGCCCGCTTTTCAACGCTACTCCAGTTCCTTTAGTGTCCCTTTAAAGCCAACTTATTTATGAGAAAACAGGAGCAGTGATACTAATTCACTGCACTCTACAGCTCTAAAAGTTTCAACCTAAACTGAATAAAACTGAGATATCGAAGTGAAGAAGGAAGTTTTCGAAATTTACACTGAATTACTCGACTACTTCGCCTTCTACGAGCGTGGTTCTACCAGATCGCAGGCTTCCGATTATCTGATAATCCGAATAAGGGAAGTTTAAAATTTCGAGCTTTTACAATCATTCGTTATAAGACCCGACTAAGCACTAACGCGATTCTGGATATAGACAATGTCATTTTAATATCGCAACTATTCAGTCACTGTGGAGTCTGTGCTGCACACACATTTCACAGCCGAAGAGTGCGAGCAGTACGCAATATCACACGGGGCAGAAGCACTATACGTGGCGAGAAGCATAGACGCCTCGGTAAGGATGGAGTGGCGGTGGAGATGAACATAAATTTGAATTACACCAACTCCTTCCGTATATGTCTGTGCTTAACCGCGGAACGCATAATGTTGAAAACTAAGCTTACAAAGATCATGATTACACCGAAATCGTTATGTTGTATTGCCCACTAAACACAAACGCACTTCTGGGACTGAAATTTTGGCGTTATATCTTCGTGCTTTGTTAAGATACGCGTAATAATTTTTTGTAATAATTTTTTCGTGCTCTTAAAGTTGTTTACCTATTCTCCGTCTGTCCCAAGACAAGACCGGTTGTATCCGAGTCATATGCAGCTTCCCTCTAAAATCAGTGACACAACTCCACAGTAATTTTATTATTCTGCTATAAGCCAGGTTTTTATATTTCGGATTTTTCAAATGTTATGTTTCTTCTTCAGCAAACTCGCGGAATATAAAAATTCTTACGGTTGTCTACAGTTCTTAACGAAAGAAAATTGTGAAGTCGGTGTGAGTGAGTGCCAATTTCGCACCTAAATATTACGATTTCTTCTATCTGCAGGAATGTCTTTTGTAAACGTGCTCACACTAAGCGACTTCTGCCGTCAAGATCCAGATGTAGGAAATTGCAGGGCGGACCTGAAGAGGTGGTTTTACAATCAGACTTCAAAGAGCTGCGAGGTGTTTTACTATGGTGGCTGCAACGGCAACGAGAATCGTTTTCGAAAGCAAAAAGCAATGCCACAAAGCGTGTCGGGGTATGTGCAGTCACCTGTGTACAACCGTATTCCTGTATGTCGAAGTCATATCTTTCGTTTTTAGCGTGTTTTATTGTTATTTTGTTTATTTCGACTGCTCCGAAAATTTTTATTTCTGAAGTGTTCCAAAAACAAAAACAAATTTCCAACAGAAAAAAAAATTAAAATTAAACACACGGTAGAATATAAGCAACCATTAACGAAATATCGTTACCACTTATCCGAAAAAGTCTTTCATTTAAACAAAAGAGTTACGATGAATAGTCGATAATCTGCGTTTTCTTTGTTGGACCAATTTCTTTGAAACTACCTAAGATATTTTTTTGCCATGCCTTCTTAGTATGGGCCCTCTTGTGGTGCCTGAGTCACTTTGGCCCTGGAACCTGCTGGTACTTTGAATATTTATTCAATTGAAGCAATGAAGCCTTCCACAATAATTGAAAAAAAATCGCATCAAAGGCGCAGAAGCAACCAAAAGTGCGGCCGGTTATTAAGGAAATTCCGAAGTATTGCACTGCTGTGTAATATTTGGAATATTCTTCTGGTTATTGGACGAAGAAAACAAACCTCGTTGTATCGGAGCGTTCCGAGGAATGATTAGATCCCTTTTCAGGTCTCTAGGGACAGAAAATAATCTCTTGAAGTTCATTGATAATATTTTACACCTACATTTTTGCCCAACATTTCAGTTTAAAAACCACCGCAGCCAGTAAGATTGTTTTCCACGAAAACATTTAGATAACATTGTAGTAACCATAAAATAGAAAAAACATTTACCATAACTTTTTTTTCATTGCAGACCCAGCCTATGGAATCTGTGCAAAGCCCCAAGTCAAAGGGACGTGTGGTCAAAGCCAGGCCGGAGTAAGAGTGAGGTTCAACCCTGACAAGAAGAGTATGCCGAACTTTACAGCCATGGGGGCTGCTGGAGTTGAAAGAAAACTCGTTCAAGTCTTATGAAGAGTGCTACAAAAAATGCGATGGTAAATTGATAAACGTATTGTATTTTTGGCGAGAAAGTCTTCGTAAAACCAAAGGTTGCCGCATTTTGACGTCAAGATATTTACTGGAATCCTCAAATGTTCGGTGCTACTATCACGTACTGCAATTGAGTGTTTCGCATTGAGGGCCTTTAAAATATTTTATTTACTCGTTGACACTATTAGGAGCCGGATTACAGCAGGTAACACCTTGAAGGGGAAAGACCTACAGCGGGAAACACCTTTACCTTGAACTTATGACGGTGGGAGTGTCGGTTACCCGTGGCGTCGGGTATACCCATAGCTGAGCGGTTAACACTGTTTCATCTGCGTAAGCGCATCGCGAACGTGGTTACTGCTGGCTCTGCTTGAAGTCATCTCTTTTTGCCCGCGCTCCGTTATGCTCTACTCTATCGGCGTCGTTACGCGGACCGAAGGGGAAAATATTTTGCTGTCAACAGCATAATATGGCGCACTTGTTTGGTGCTTAACTGTAAAAAATAGGAGGAAACCAACGCTACACCCTTCACTTTCGGTGTTAGAACAAAAACTGAAATTCCGGCCAACCTTCCCCGTTGAATAAGTATATGGAGCGCTTTCTTGGATGGCGGCGGTTTGACAACCCTAGACACAAATGGGGTGTTTTTCGTTTCGTGTTAACTTTAGGCAGCCATCTATTTGCGCCTCGTGGCGTGCGTCGCAAGTCACACGTAGATGGGTCCATCAATTGGTGACATTAACGCTTAACTGCGACTTCCTGCCTAACGTTGGCCCTTCACATACCGGCTCATCCAGTTTCTTTCCTGCGAATGGAGCATTTCATAAGAGCCTGATAAACTCAGAAGAGGTCTTAAGAATAAGCAGTCATAAATTAAGCATAAACTATTTCATGGGAAATCCTACTAGGTTGCATTTTATCTTCGAACTTGAACAGTCCAAACAAATTTCACGATGGCAGTGAACGGTTTATACAAGGAAGTCACGATAAACATGCCCTAAAATATTCAGATTTGTGGTGGAAAGAGCACCGACAAACTCCATGTGGACGGTCGTTACTTCACACAGCTCCCCCGTCATGTTCTTTTGGAGATCGTGTTCTGATGCTTGTGCCAACAGCTTACTGCCAAATATTTTTTTCTAAAATAGAACATATGGGGACAACGCATTTCTTTTTGTTTTTCATGCCGTCTCATGACAATACCAAAGGCAGAGACACGTATGTCGATTCTTCTATTGCACCCCAGCGGTCACAATGTGGCACCGACAAGAATTTTACAGAATTTAACAGGAAATCGAAACAGTGTCTGATAACGTAATGACACCTATTTATGGCAAAAACCATGCAAGTAACTTAGTTTCATTATTTATAAACGACACGAAACCCCTCACTGTTTTTATACAAAACGATGCACTCTTACATGCGAGGTTTCATACACGTTCGCCACAACTTTGTCATCGTCCATTTTTTTTTTCAAATTTCAGCAAATCACGTATTTGTTCGAGGTGGTTTTGCGGAAAATAGCAACCATAAGAATCTTTTCTTTTGGTGCTTCAATATGATAATGCTTTATAATAACGACAAGATAATTCATGCACTGCACAATCGATATTTATGTCGATATTGCATCACGTAGGCATTGGAACTCCGATACGCCAGGCCCTCTTTAATATTTTTATGGTGATGCCTTGCTTCGTATTTCGTAGTACTAAATCTATTACGTTTGTACAGATACTTCTTGCTAAATTGTTTGAAACGTTATCGAAGAAACTGAGGTACCCTTTTGCTCACTAGCCCATAAAAGCGGGCTGATGTTATGAGTTTTGTTTGAATTTCATTAAAATAAACAAAAATTTTATTGCTGGTAAGCTACAGCTTTTTAATTTATTTCCTGCCAGAAAAACTTTATTATATTTGTTACCTTGCGCTGAGACAGACTTTCAAATTTTAAGATGGGGTACTTGTCATGCTCCGATTATTGCTCCCTGAACTACCCCAATCCACATCTACTACAAATAGTTACTCAAATTGAAAGTAAGCGTGAATATTATGTCAGATTATGAGAAATATGAAGGGCTCCTGCGGTGAAACATATCTGGAATCACCAAGGTTATGTGCTTAAGATGCTGCTGTAAAGGATCGGATCTGAGTAAAAAATTATTTTTATTTGTTTCAACGTGATGGAAAACATACAACTGGAAAATCAGACAAACCAGGCATTTCTTTTGCTCTAGGACATACAGCTCTAAATTATATTATGATCAAGTGCAATAGTAGAAGCGTGACCTAGTTGACACCTTCCTATGCAGAATTGGTTGCTTACACCAAGTTGCTCGCAAAGAAAAAATTGTGTTTTTAATAGTGTTCAGTTTCATACCGTCAGAGGACATCAATCTTTTGATGATAGTCCACAATTTTAATTTCAAAATTTGTCTACCAGTATCCACTTTAAAAACTTATTTATTTGCGATTTCACCAATTTATTTGTTCTTTGAGAGTTTCATTTATTCAAGCAAAATGACCCAAAACTTTAAGCGTATCGACCAGCTCAACCAAACAGAGAAAATCGGCCTGGCAAAGTACTTTATTCACCTGATGAATGTACGTGTAATAAAACTTTAAAAATAGTACGCACAGCGGTTATAACACGATACTGAAATCCTATAGCCATGCCCACTTCTGAGGATTCTTGTATGAAGCTTAGAGCAACAAAAGACGTGCCGCCGTTTTCATTTTTCAAGAGTAAAATTTATTCTATTTTTATTTTCTATGAAATGTAAACCGCCCAATTTAGTTTTTTTGAATTGTCGCACAATTGAACGCTCATATGACAACAGGTGTGTTAAAATATTAAGTAATTCACCGCCTTGTTTTGCTGTACAAGAGGAATATGTCATACATAGCTTTTGTAACGTAGTTTAAATGCTCAGATGAATTGTTGATTTTTAAGTAAACATGTTTCCCCCACTCAAGAGAAAAAATTTTTGTTTGCAATTTAGGGAATCAAAATACAAAGTACTGTTCAGCTGTGGTTCTTTGAATATACCTAAACTCACCAAAAAGTTTCCGAGCTTTCAATATACCGTATGGAGAAAACACAAAATGTGATCGATTTCCTCTGCTACGCACGCTCTATCCTTGAGGCATCGATTCGCGTTGGCAATGTGGCGATGTGTTTTTTTTTTTTAATGCAGTGCATCTATCACTTCCGTGTGTTATACTGAAGTTTATTAGCACTCTTTTTTGTTTACAAAGAAAAAGCACCGAAATAGCAAACGCTTTCCGGCATCTACATACGAACTCCTAAAAGCCACGACAATGTTTTTTCCGCTTACGTTATCTTGTATGTGTGGCTGTTTTGACATTGCCATTATCTACTTTTGCACAACAAAATTATTTCGGAAGGTAGTTTTGTCATAGATAAAGCAATGGCTTCACTTATTTTATTGCGCTTTCAGAATTTTCACTAATCCTTGTGTGCTGCCATCGTACCCGCTCCAAAAATATTGTGCCCTGAAGGCAAAAGTTACACTAAATTCGGCTACAACACCGCGAATAAAAAATGCGAAAGTTTCATCTTCTCTGACTGCAATGGAAATAAAAACAGTTTCTCCACTCGGCTAGAATGTCTGCATACGTGCGCAAGTGAGTACGAACCCGTCACCTTGTTTCCATTATTTGCATTGTGCTGGATTGGCGGAGACATCACTCCATTCAGTACACTGAAATCTTGTTCAGGGCCATTGGACTGCGGGCATCACTTTGCTAGTGTTGTCGGCATAAGTATCGAGAGCACTTTGTGAGCAGCGACGGTGGCTATTGTCGTTGCTGCGTTAAAACACAGGGTTTTTAACATAAATTGCTGTCACACCCACCATAGGCTCTAAGTATAGAGCGAGAAATAAGTGCATAAATGTTGATGATTGATTTGTAAATGGCGCAAGGCGAACTAGAGCAAAGAGCGCCAAGAAAGTGTTTTGATGAATAGGTGACTATTAAATTGATTAGAGGGAACACAAATGAAACCAATTAAAGGCTATGTTCCCGGCCGCGGCGGTCGCTTTTCTGATGGAGGCGAAAAGCAAAAACGCCCGTGTGTGCGAGATTTCGGCGCACGATAAAGATCCCCAGGTGGTCAAAATGAATCCGGAGCCCTCCACTACGGCGCGCCTCATCGCCTGCGTTGCGTCGGCGCGTTAAACCCTACAATCAATCAATTAAAGGCTATGAGCACGGCTGCTGTACAGGGCCAGGAAGAAGACCAAGCGTAGTTAAAATGATAATTCAGGTGGCTGGTGCACATAACCAGGGGTAAAACTATGGGTTGTATGAGATGAGCTGTAAGAGTGAACTTCTGACAGAGACTTAAAGGTGCGCTAACCAGAAAACAACGGCATCGTCTCCTAAACAGCATGACGGATATAATAGAATACGTCGTCTGTAGAGTTCTCTGGGGTGTTTGCGTCGTGTAATGTCGAGTGTCCTGCATTGAATGAGGATGCGTGTCACGAATAGCCCTCACCAAACCTGCTACACTGGGGCCTTGGAGATCCAGTGAGCAGGTGCGAGTGTGCCACATGTGCATGGCCTATCCGTAACCTAGCTAAGGTAACTTCGGTGTGTCTGTTGCGTGAATTACTGGTGTATAATCCCAAGCGTGGTTTTATCACGTGTAGTTTGTTATCTGTCTGTTCGCTCCATCTGCTTGCCAAGCTTTACGGAGTTACTGTCTGATATGTGGCTTGAGGTCTCTGTAACGTTGCTCAAGCTACTGTTGTTCGGGAAATAAAGAAACAAAACCTTCTAAAGCATTCCAAAGCGGGTCAAAGTAGCCAGTTAGTGCTACCTAGAACATGCAGAAAGGTAGGAGTTCGGATCTGGATTTTTGGGAGCTAGAAGGAAGTAGCAAGGAATCTGATAGAATTGTATGTATTTAGCGACAGGATTCTTGCGTATGTGAACAACGGAAATAGGATGCATAATGGCAAGCCTGCAAAAGCCAACATACAAAATTGTAGCTGCAGATGTTGCGTAGTTGAACGTGTTTAAAAGAGTGCCTATGGATAAGTAACATGGTAAGCACAGAGAAAGCTTACTGGAATGGAGACTTTGCCGCAAAAGTAGGAAAGCAGTGGGTGGAAAAGCGCTCAGGTTGGAACCGCAGCATTGATAATTGAGATAGCGGTGATGGTTACCACTCTTTTCATTTGCGGAGGAGGTAACTCTGGGCATAATAATACTTTCTTCCGAAAACGAATGAACGAAAGTTCATCTTAATAATCCAAAATGGTGAAAATAAAAAAAATATCTTCTAATGCCCTGCGCCAAGAAAACATTATGCAGGATGTGCAGGTGCCAGACAAAAACTAGAAAACTCACAACAAGCTCTGAGATGCATAATGGAATGCAGACTAACAGTTAAGATTAAAGCCTAACGTGGCGGAAGAAGGTACGCAGTTCTTGTATTTCGTAAGAGATGGCGCAGAAAGGCACAGGAGGACGTCATACCACTAATAATATCTGCAGACCACTCCACGTACTCAAAACGTTGAAAGAACAGACAGGTTGGGCCAGCAAAGCATTATAAAGACCGTTGTCAGGAGCGGCTTAGATAATGAAAGACATCGTTATAGTCAAGGAAAAAACTGCACTGAAGGATAGGCTACCAACCACCTCCCCCCATTGTGCAGTAGTTCATTTTAGCGTATCATATGATCCTGGGAATTCAGTATTGCGAAACAATCAAGGTGACGGAGTGTATTCCTAGAGACCAGACATATTAGCTTATATGGGAAACAGGAAAATAAATTTGCTGCGAGGACTGTATTGCGAGAATGCATGATACGAGCAGCTGTTAAAGGTTGGAAAGTTGGTTTAGCAGGAGAAAATTCCTCACGTATACAGCAGCATTAACTGAGCATATTAGAATTCCAAAACATGTAGCTTTTATACTGCACAAAACATAAAATAGGATGGTGATGAACGTCGAAGGAAAAGACTCGGGAGAAGGAGAAGAAAATTGCTATTAGGATCATTGTAATGATTATGAGATTGATGGTGATTACCCTTATGACGCCAGAGCCGGAGGGAGGCTTCGCTTGTAAGGCTTCATGAAACAGGTTTTACAGGTTTCTCGTGAAACCTGCCAGTATGAGCCATTGCCGTTTCGGTATAAAATTGTACCGCATGTCCATTCTCAAACTTCCATTACGGAGCCATTTCCTTACCCGCATCCTTTTAGGCTAGGTTAAGTGTGTTTTCAAAATCTCGCCTTAACAACATAGCAAGAAACCGAATTTGGGGTGCATCCAACCTCAAAAACGCACTATTCATTTGTATCTGCCCGTGTGCCTCTTAACACAAGTGTCCTCAAAGATTCGCAGGTTTCATGAATGAGTAAATCAATATTGCGATCTTTAAAGCGACGTCAATGGAGTAGAGGTCATTGTTGAGTGTAGTTGTAATTGGCTGGTGCATTTCATGTGCGAAAGTTATTACGCTTGCGGCTATGCGCAACGGTAAGCACAAACGGCGGGCAGGCCACACTTGTACAAGTGTATTTTCTTATGTTGTAACACGGTCGACGAAAAATATTTCAGCACGGAAAAATTAGCAATAAATTTATAGCCTACAAAAAGCGCCTCATACATTTTCGAAGCACTACCTCCCGACGACCATCCCAAGTAGTCCAATGACGGCATGAACGGTTGGCATCGCAAAAGCCGTTATTTTAATTAATGTTCTGTCCATCTTCAAGCGTATGTTTAGTGGTTCCAAAGCGGTCTATGACGTGATCCCAAAAGTGGACTTTGACGTAATTCAAACACGGCATTGTGAAGGTGAAAACTAGGTTTGTCGAAAGAAGTTCTAAATATTTTAGCAATTACATTGTTTGATTCACGGGGTTCTTGAACGAGCCCATTCAGCGATGGCGACACCACATCATATAAATATGAAATCGAAATTGATGCGCAATTCAAAATAGCGCAAAAAGACGGGACAAGGAAACGACGACACAAGGCGCGAGTCTGCGCTTTGTGTAGTCGTTTCCTTGTCCCCTCTTTTCCAGCTGTTTTGAATTCAGTATGCACCAACTAGCCCAAACCACCGTTCTAATGCAGTTCAAAACAGATATTCCGTGCCCCAAACAGGCATGTAAACGGCATCCTAATTTGCATATCCTCAACGAAAATAATTTTTCACTCGAACATACTCAGTTATTCGCGAGCTTTGGTTTTTTTTTTGTTACACACTGTATCCGACGTTCCTTGCATTTTTTTTCAGGACAACTCCATGTGCCTGCAGCCACGCTGGTCAACACGTGGCGAACATTTACGTCATACTTATACGATGCGGCGGAAGACAAATGCAAGAAGACCACAACATTTTTCCGGAAAGCGAAATGGCCACATAGTAACAGGTTTTCAAGTGTAGAAAGCTGCCAGCAGGAATGCATGCCTTCGTTTACTGCGCAGCAATAATTGTTATGCAGGGGTGCGGCGTGAAGAGCCATTCTGGTGGATTGAGATTCGTTTCGTTGCGGGCAAATATAAATAAAGTGAAAGTGGAGGAATTACATTTAGCATCGTTTTACTTCGAGCATCTCCATTCTCGTAAACCTAGCGGTTAATGGCCAACCTACCAAAAGAGCATTTTGATGCAGTGGAAATGCGAAGTCTCTTCATTGTGATGGAGCGGACATCATGCTTGCTCAGTCACGCCGTCGCAAAAGCTATTCTGGACACCGGCTGGCTCCCGAGAAAACAAAGGCGGGAGCAAATCAACAATAGAAACTGGGAACTCAGGATACTGCCTGCTCTAAATTGTGATATAAACATTCAGATATACATATTTTGAAATGCATTTTGCAATGCTGCCAGAAAATAATTTGTCTAAATTACCAAACGGTTAGAAATAGGAATGTAGAGAGAGGTTGCGGACTGTTTCGGCTACTGCTTGTATTTCAGCGTGTGCTGAACTTTGCGTTCCAGTACAGCATTATGGGAAAGAAAACTACGTACGTCATTGTTATTTTTAACGCGATCGCGTTGTTGCGCCTCATTTTCTCATTTTTTCCAAGGCCTGCCAGCCGTCCGCTATCAGCCGTGCTCCACAAGTGCCCATGGATATACATGCTTGGTTATAACAGAGAACTACAGTTGAAGCAGCTAGAGAATAGGGCATGCTCTGAGTACAGAGTAGCGCAGATTGCGGAAACAAGGACAGCGATACTACGGCTGAGACAGAAGCAAAAAAAAAACGGGAATTTCATCAGGCGCCCCGCCTGCACAGTAACTCTTTCTATACGCTCCGTGCGTAGCCCTATGTTCAGCAGGAACGGATACCAGCCATGGTTGCAACTCTCCAAAGCACCTCTCCGATAAATAAAAATCAGGCTGGCGCCAGTTTTGTATCAGCTAGCTAAAAAGGGAGCCAAATGAATATTATCAGGCTATCAAAAACCAACTAAAGCCTGGATATTGCCCAGAAAGAGACCAAAATGATTTCCTATAAGAATTGATTATGAGGAATAACGCACTGATCAATAATGCGCGCCGTAGTGGAAGCCACAGAAAAATTTCAACCGTCCCTGGATCCTTAACAAGTGCCACAATTTAGAACACACGGCCGCTTTGTTTTACGCCTCCATCAGAAAAGCCTCCCCCACAACCTAGAATTGAACCCGAGTCCTTAGCTCAGCGACACAACGCCTTAGGCACTCACCCACCGTAAGAGATATACCCAATAAGAAATAAAACAGAGTTGATGCAGTCCTATTATTAAAATTTCAAAAATTGTTTCTTGAATTTTTCGCGGGCGTATCACCGGTGCAAGACCTGCCTCGCAATCTGGGAATGGCGACACACAGATAATTAAAACGCGCTTAGAAAAGGTGACCATGTGATCCATGAGAGCAGTCATGTAAAAATGTTTGGCATGGCCCTACAGATATTTGACGTAAATGATCGTTTAAGCGCTAAAACACTAAATTTTTGACCATTTGGACCACATTGTAAAACGCCTGCATAGGGGAACAGTGCCAATGAAAAAAAGGACAAAACTTATCCAGGCACTGATCTTCAGCCCAGATATTATACAGCCTGCCGTGCCTGAAAACTATAAGCACTGAAGAGAGCCGCATTTAGAAGAGCATGTAAGAAAGCTCTGAACCACCTATCTGCGCAAGCACCACAAGGGAGTGTAAATTGCATCGCATATTAAATTTGAAATAATAACAGATTATCAACCTGCCACAAAAGGATCATTTGAGAAAGCAAATATTACGAGCGGCCATCACAAAGAATACGGGCTAAACTAACTGCAAAGAAATAACTTCGGACGCCATGATTGGATGCCGGAAATATAACGCCTATTTATAAAAGCCGTTGCCTACCGAAAAACAGTGATCCAGACGCAGGCAAGGAGAAGCGACAAGACAGTATCAAGTAATACGAAGACCGTTCCAAATCCTTGAAAACACAAGTATAACGTACGCCGAAACCGCGACAGTGAAAAGCAGAAAGAGGACATTGTTGCAGTTGACTACCATGCAAATAACTGCAAAGTCCTTACCCAACAACACGAAGTAACAAAAAAAGCGCAAATCTGGACCATCCTTGTGGCGATCCGCCTAGCACAGCTATCGAATAGATGGTCAACCATTATCACAAACTGTGAAAACGCTAATATTCTTTAAGGTGCAGGCCGATTACCTAAACGCCTTAAAAGATTCTCGTAACCACAATGATGAAAGTTAACATTACATTACACCTGTAAGCAAGGGTCTGGAAAAGAACGACACAGCTGACCAAGACATCGGAGGAATCGCAGGCCGTGCCCCGTCTCGACCACGACTATCACAGTTCCCCCAAGGAAAAAATTGGCCGCGTATCTGCTCCTTTCGTTGCAAATGCCGTCAAAAGACGATAGTCTTTATAGGCTTTTGCGAAGTAAATGCCCGCCTTCGCGTTACCGCTCACCTCTCATGTTGTTCCTCTTGCGTTGCGCTCCTCCCAAGGTAAAGACGCCAATGTTTGCTTAAATCATTTTAAATTTCCCGCGTTCCACTGCTCGAAACCGGGTGTCTCGATGCGAACGCTGCCGTACGGCGAAGACGCGCGTTAATCGAGGCGCCCTACTTCAACGTTTTTAGAACCGCGTTTCCCTACTCCACGTGCGTTGCAAGCAGGGCGTGGAACCTATCTAGTGGAACCTTGCGTAACTGTTGCCGGTTGATTTCTTAAAATGGCGCCAGAAACTATAGTGGCGCCGGCGACAGCAGGCGACAGCGGAGTGAATTCTTTTTCTGCAGTTTATGAAGTATTTAATTTCGCAAAAGTCAAGCATGTTTGAGTTTTTATAAAGGAACACTGCAAATATCACTTCTCTATTGATTTGTTGTCTTATATTTGCGTAATGTCTTGTTCTTCCTCCACAATGTTGAGAAGTATGAACATTACACCGTACATAGACGGGTACATTTAGCTGTTACTATATAAGACTATTGCGCATGCATTGTTTTGCTTTGGCCGGGTGGCTGAATCGAGTCACAGACAGACAGACGGACAGACAGACAGACATGCAGACATACAGACAGACCAAAATTTCTGGCTTTAAGTAGCCCAAGAAAGACTATCGTCTTTAAAAAATAAAAACATCTACTCAAACCTCTAATGAAGGAACAACACTCTTGCTTGTGCCACACGGTAATCTCAACACAGACGAATCGTAAACTCTGCGCAGGACACAAACCAGAACATAAATCTACAAATATTATTAAGCAATTATGCAAAGTAGTCCTATGCAGAGATACACTCAGAGGTGAACAATTTAAAATTTACATATACATTTTTTCATCGAGGCAATAAGCGCAAAACACCAATGCGTTCGAGCTTTCGCAGCATTGTAAAGGCCTTCAGGTGGTCAAAAATAATCCCGAACCCTCCACTACGGCGCGCTTTATCGCCTGTGCAACTTCAACGCGTAACATAAGCTAATAGACCAATCAATAAATCAAGTAGTAAGACTTAAACTCAATCAATTAATCAACAAACTATTCCATCAATCGATCCATAAATGATCCAATGAATGAATGAATGAATCAATCAATCAATCAATAAAAACTTTACAATCTACAGTTATATCGATCAATGACAGTTTGCCCTGTCCAGCTGTTGACTCAAGGTCAGCGGGAGCTAATTCTTTAGCGCGAATTCTCTTTGTCCTCCATTTTCTAAGGTTTTTCTAAACAATACCCAACAAAGCCATTTCTCTTTTGTTTACTTATAAATAGTTGCATGTGACATCTACGTTTAGGGCTTAAGATGTATGAGGCGATGGCGTTACTTCGGCGGGGAGGGAGAATTTTGCATTAGAGTCGTGCATTTACCATCTATGTTAACCGAGAATTCTGATTGTGTTACGATAGATACAGTAGCCGTCACGATCAGTACGGCGCAGGAAAGGCACACGCCATTTCAGATTGAGGGGCTTAAGGTGTTGGCCCGAAAGGTAGCGGCGGCGCTGTGTTGCTCAGTTTGAGCTAGAAGATGGCAGTGTCGTTGTCTCAGCGTATTTATTATGTAGCGTTGTGGCCTAACTGAGTGTTTTGATTTATTTATAACACACATGCGCAGTGAGAAAGAGAGTAAAAGTGTGTGAGGAAGAGAGAGACTCAGAACTTCATTGAGTAAGATTTAATGAAAGTTGTTCGCTCTTGAGTATGTACTTGAATATGACCACGTCGGGTAATGAGTGGCCGTTTGACCGTGTTTAGAAGAGTTTAAGGTTAATGTCACACGTCTCAAAACCTTCGTCCATATATACTTGTGGATATATTTAATGCATTGCACAGCGCGCCTGTTTTGCAGTTATATGGCGGTTAGATCCTTGTGTGGCATGGCGAATGATGATATTTCTAGATGTAGATTGAGGAAAAGGTCCCAATATTTTTCGGAAGAGAAGTGTGGTAGTCGTGGTCAACCTGGGGCGTGGTGTGAGAGTGTGCGTGGATCTTTGTCGGCTGCATCGTCCCCTTCCAATCCGCCGCGGTCAAATTTTAGTGTGTCGGGAACTTTGATCTTTGCGTAATTGCGTTAACTTTCACCTCTGAGAGATGATTTCGTAGTGGCGTAAGTTGCTGGCACAGCTAGCGACTGTAAGTGCCGAGCATGCTACCTAAGGTGCATAGTACGAACTTCACTGCGCAGGGCGTGGCGCCTGATTAAATCGCGCATTTTTTATTTCGTCTCAGCCGTAGTATCACTGTCCTAATCTAGCTGCCGCTGCTATGTACTGTCGCTTTGGGGAGCCCTTGTATCTGGCTGCCTCAGCTGTTGTCTCCAGTTTGCAGCGGGGACTTACTTCCGTGGACGCTTGATAAGCACAGCTGATAGCGGATGGCTGGCAGGCACAAAAAAATTGAGGAATCAGCCTAATTACCTTATCCCATTAAAAATCGCAACGTTCAGTCACGCCACCGCGATTCAGAATAAATACTTTCAAACACTAGCACCCTGGCCTACTCGCTCGAACTTTCCAACACACCGCAGCCGGAACTTTTCATGCCCACATCTTAAGCCACACAAGCGTTGATGGCTCATCATGAGTTTCCTGTTTCACGGTGATTAGAAATAGCGGCGCCTCGCAGAGCTTTGACCACCGAACTTAAGGGCTTGGAATACATACGCGGCTAAATGCGGCCACTCCGTTCCAGAACGATCCCTCCATGCCGAGGTAACACTACGCATCTCACATCCTAGGACCTAATCGTAGCTATCACCAAGTTAGTTTTTTTGTTTTCATCCTAAAATATTCTATATGGATCGTGAAACAAGGCTGCTGCGCTGTACCATTGGTGGTTCCGAAAGTTCTCGTTGGCCAGTTAAGCTGATACCGGTGGTGTTTCGTGTTTTGCGCAGGAGGTGGTTAGTTGAAAAGTAAACAAATACTTACTCTAAGTCTACTCTGGTAACGAGGTTCTTTTGATTTTAGTTTTTCATACCTGCATGAGCATTGAGCAGGAGGCTTACGCATGCGGGTCGGGTGAAGTAAGCATTTTTTTACATTTCGTTGCACGTCCATGCCCGTAAGAAGGGTGTATCTTGTTTTTTTTAACCACACGGTAGTCTGCGAAGAGGATACGAATACTAAAGAATTCATCGTACTAGCGACCATTAACACAAGGAGAAAGCTAAAGATGTGACGAAACACACGCTAAAGAATATTTACCTAATTACAATAATTACGTTAACTACTTCATTTCTACCTTCTGTTATGTCTTCTGTTAGCTTTACCCGTGTGTTCATGTTCGCTTGTACGATGAATTCCTTAGTTAGTGACCAACTAACCTGACTTAGCGGTTTAGATGGATAAGAATCCCCAGTGCACATTTATTTAATGGTAGGCTAACGAAGAATTCAAGATTTCCGTCCGACGTGCCAAAGAACTTGCAACTATCTAGCGCAAACTTTTGTGATAGCTGAACACATTGTTTCCGGTCATATACTTCCAGTTTGTTTCCTGTATTTCTTATTTGTCCCGCAATTCTTTTGTTCTTTGAAATGTTATCCCTTACGTGCAGGAGAAATCAGAGACCAATTTATTGATGGCTGGCAATGTGAATGGGCCTTATCTTGTTGTACACTGCGGAACTTTTTTTAGCCATCCATGCTTGCTGTCACTTCCTGCAGCTAATTCCTATATGATCAGCACCTGCGTTTTGATACGCGCGTATTTTCACATGCCTTCAGATCAGTTTTTTTGTGTATTTATAATGACAATGGTTCATTACCCTACAGATGTTTGGATCTGTCACGTATTTTTTTGTCCACCGATACATACCGAAATTATTACAAAGCGAAATTTTCGTAAACCAATACCGAAAGCGCAGCTCAAGGAATTCACCGTTGAAAGTCATTATTGTAACATAAAAAATTGTTCGAACACAGGGCTCGTCACCTATCGTGGTTTCGGTCTATTTGATTTTTTTTCCCCAGGACAATTGGCTAACTAGAATAGCAAGCACAGGTTTTATCCGCACATCACAGCAAATAAAGGAACGATTGCTAAGAAACGTTTATATGTTTACTTGAAAATGCACGCGGGGGTCGTGGCACGAATAATTAAGCAGCCAACTCTTTAATGGTTATTTCCCCGCATTGTGAACACTTTTTCTCACCGAGACTCTCATTTAGATCGACCAGTAAATATTTTAAGAAAGTCTCGTCAAAACATAAGCGGGTTCATAGTCGCTCAGCGCAAGAATGTGTTCATATAATATTGCAAGAGGCACAAGAATGAACGAGCAAGTGTTGCGCTTCCTTGTTGCTTAGTATTTTACGTCAGAAAGGGTCCTGCTTCAAGCAGTTGAACTAAATATTACATGCAGAGAGTGCTTGAGTTCAACAAATATTGTCAACTTTTAAATTTAAATGGCGTAAGGCTGTGATTAGTGTTCGCGTTTGTTTGACGGAAGCGGTCTCCTTTGATATTGCGGATCTGTGCGTCGCCGCACTGTTCAGTCTCGTAGAAAGTACGGTTCCTTTTGAGACGTTTGGTCCGATTTCCATCATTCACGCCAATAAAAATTCACAGCTATAGTTATAGGCAATTCAGGTAGCTGGGTTTGTTGTTTTACATGGCGAACGCCCGCCCAGTAGGCGGCTGCGGCGCACCTTGCCTGCGCTGAGACGACGGCGTGGTTCATGGTGTCGTTGCCTCGGTGGAGCAGTGCGACCTTTGTAATGGTTGCAAGCTCCCTTCCACAGGCGGACGTAACTCTCCAAAAGTGCCTGTTTTCAGATTCCCTGGTTTAATATTTGCCACTAAACATTATTATTCTTCCCTTTATTGAGGCATGTCTGTTATTCGCCTGCTAGCCCTGTTCCTTTGTTGGGCCGCTGTGACTCCGGTATACTACCACATAATATTACTCACTATTACACACGCTGAAAAAGTAACCTTCCTCGTCAGAATTTGTCTTCCACCTCCGTGCATTCCTCCGTGCCATACTATCATGCCGATTCATTATGTATGTTCTACCTTTACTACGTATGCTTGTGCGGAACGAGGTTTCATTAGAATTTACAATTTGTTGTTTAACAAGATTTTATTAGTCATCTAGGTGGGCCTTTCAGATTTGACTTTTTCGCATCGCTTCCGCTTATTTGATATGTGCGATTTAGCCACTTTTATTTTAGGGTATTTCTAAGGTAACTCTTAATAACAATCGGTGTATAGTAGTTTCTCTTTATATATTGTCTTTAAATAAAACGAACTTCACGGTATATTATCAAATCTTATTCTTCCTATTGACTCCTACTTGTCGAATTTAAAGAATGTTTAGGTAAATTGTGGGCGTATACAATTTTATATACCCTGAGAGCAATAGGGCTCCTGCTCTGAGGTTTGGCGGTATGCAGCGCCCCCTCGTGTCCGACGCGTCTGGGTAGTACAAAAGCAGGCGAACCTAGCGGCCCTCCATGTGTTTTCAATTACAAACCAGAGTGAAAGTTGGTAGTACTCACTTTAATCTCTTTGTAGCGAATTTAAATCACTGGATACTGTATGAAATAGCCTTTAAGTAGCTGCAGAGGCTAAACAAAATACTATCCTCTAAAACAAGCCTGTTTGTCGGCTTTCGTTTGAACGAGGTCGTCGCGGCGTGGGACAGCTTCGGCAGGTCGGGTGGTCTAACTTCCTGACGACAATTACCTTTCTTTCTTCTTGCGTGCGGTGGACAAAGGAAAGTTCACGAGTAGCATTAACACGGAACGCTGGTCATCCTATAGCCTGAGGAAACTGCAAAGCTAGCTTCAGAGGGAGCACACAATCGAACCGACACTGCTGGCCTGGCACCGCCTTGGAAACGAGTGGAAATTTTGTTTTCTATCCTGGCAAAATAGATGATTCTTGCGTAACGTATTACGCCGCACGATATATGAACAGCAGGGTACATGTATACTAGCGAGTAGGTGAGGCAATAACGTCAAATAAACAAATTATGCACTATTAGAGGACGCAAAACAAGCCCCAAATTGCACGCCCGCTGCCTGCAAAGATGTGTACTTCTATTTTTGCATAACATAACACAGCCGCATACAGGGCGCATGGCACTGAAAATTAACCTACGACAATCACTGACTATGTTGGTTATCTTCTATTGCAGGGGTCGTCCTAACTATCTGAAGGCCGGCACGCAAGTATTGTCCTCAAATAAAGTTAGACAGCGAGACAAGAACGGAGAATTTCTCGCTTCCAGTTGAATTGTCCCCCATCTTCACACTTCGCCAGATAATTGTCAAATATTATTGGCAATTTCGTAATTTTTTTTTTCTTTGCTTTCAAAGCCCCCCCACCCCCTTCCACACAACTTGCCATCCAGCCCTCAGCCGTGTCGGCTGCATGAAACTCGGCCCTGCACTTCAAAACGTTTCTGACCCTGATTCTAGCCTATTAAGTACGAAGTAGGAATATATGATGCGAGAGCGTAATTAAGTAAAGCGAGAGCAAACAAGGAAAGCCAGCGGCCTCTTAGTTCGCCCGGCCACTTTGTTTTTCGACCCGCCGCGGTGGCTCAGTGGCTAAGGCGTTGCGCTGCTGAGCACGAGGTCGCGGGTTCGATTCCCCGGCCGTGGCGGTCGCTTTTCTGATGGAGGCGAAAAGCAAAAACGCGCCCGTGTGTACGAGATTTCGGCGCACGATAAAGATCCCCAGGTGGTCAAAATTAATCCGGAGCCCTCCACTACGGCGCGCCTCATCGCCTGCGTTGCGTCGGCGCGTTAAACCCCACAATCAATCATCAAACTTTGTTTTTCGGCTTGTAATTTCGGAATTCAAAACAGATGTCACGCTTCTGACGCTAGGTGCATTTTGTCACTGAGACACGCAACAAAATGGCAAGCTAACGCTGAACCACGTATTCTTAGCGGCGACGCAAACGAGCACTGTTTAATGAAAGTGCACGCAGAGTTCGCGGGTGCGCAAATAAGCGGCGCACCACAGCAGATGAGGCTGCGGTCCACCGGACTGGCTTCATTTTAAAGCGCGATCATCGCCGACTGCGTCACGCTTAGTTTTTGATCGGATGGCAGAGCGCCGTCAATGTACCGGCACTTTCATCGTCGCTGTATACGCATTTATCGCTGCAAAGCTTTTTCCCCTAATGCCAAGTTGATTGTCGGAAGAGATCGGACGGGTCAGAGATGGACTGGTGATCATGTCGCAAAACAATCGGGAGCATCGAGCACGTTTTGCTCTTGTCAACACGGGATACTATGGGACCCGCTCAGCTTTGTAAAACCCGGAAGTGCTGCCCGGAAGCCGCTTACGCAGCGCACCCTGGGAAGCGCAGTATTGATTCCTGAATTATGCAAATGCAGGCAGCACAACTCACAGAATAAACAAAACAGCGTAAATTCCCAACGAGCTCTTTAGACAAAGCTGGACTGTACTCAAATCTGCAGCCTATTTTAGTGCCGCTTTCTCGCCCGCAACAGCACTTTGACAGGCGGTGTTAGCCTGCTCACCGAGCGAACGAAGGGAGAATCAGACAACAAGAAAATGAATGACGAAAGCGTGGCATGTTTACAGTGTAAGGGGGAGGATGGTATGCCGAGCTGGCGCGATACGCTCCTCGGAGGCGACTCATGGTGAAAGTTTGATGGGGCGCAGACAGACAAGCTGGGCGCTGGCGACACGCTGCTAGATGGTGCCATAGCAGCGTGACCCGTTGTGCGCTGAACGATGACACGTCCACTTACTCAGACGTAGTTCGTAGCCCATTCACGAGACGCACTGTGCGATCTCTTCCTGAGACACAGGTCTCGCCGCGGACGCAGACACTTACTATTGATAACACTTGCGCGGGAAGTTTAAACACAATTTACAACATTCTCAAAGAACTTTCTCGATTGAGAAGACTTCAGTTCGAGCTGCGCACACATTTTTTATGGTATAGTAATCGTCAGCCATTGTTATTGGACAAACAATTTCCTCCCAAGCGCGACACTTGCACTTAAGACACAGGTCACATGTAAGCACACTCCAATGAGGATTTACACATTTGGATTGCAATTAATGGCGGTGAAGTGCGTGCAATGCAAACAAGAATATCGTCGGCTTGAACTAAATTAAAGCATCATTCACGCAACAACGAGTCCTAGTCCTTCATAATAATAGACGGAGGGAGGATGCCAATACGGTTGTTTCAACAGCTTTGCTGCTTGATGAGTACATCTTTGTTTGTAAAGACAAATTTTGCCGTGGGTAATACACGGTTATGAAAAACACACCAGGGAATGGCATATTGTCGTGTGAGCATGCCTGGTGAATTTTTGTGGATCCGGAGTGGGGACACCTAACTTTAGTTTAGACCACTTCAACATTGCAATTAAGAAATCGCTCTTTCAGTGGAAGAATATATTTAGAATAAAGTAAGCGAGTGGAGCATGGTTTATAGGTAAGCAAGAAAAAAATCAACTACCCTCGGTCTAACGACGGCAATGGGAAAAGGCGAAGATTTAATCGTTTGGTATGTCGTTTGAACGTTGAGTTTGATTGTTTGTTTTGTTCGAATTTAACGCTCGTTGCGCAGGTTCTACGAACACAGACGAATTAAAGCTTCGCTTTTCCCCATCGTTGTCGAAAAGTCAGAGTGGTGGCTCATTCGTTTAAAGGTATTCGAGAGAATGCGACACGTTTCTTAATTATGGCGGTCTGGATGTTATTTCGATCGCGTAGGAACGAACGAAGTTACATTTACGCAGTACGGTGCACATTGTGGTATGACACTTGGTTGACGTACCATAGACTATCGCCAACTTGCACGGTGTTCCAAAGTCTTGTTCGAGAAACTCGCGCATAAACCGGCTAGTGGATTTTGCAAAGGCCTCTTTCGGGGCGATCTTTGTCGACGATGAAGATGATGACAAAGTTGCAATCGAGCTGATGCTCGACGTCGCCTCTTTCGCTGGTTGACTGTTGTATATCTCAAGGCGGCGCTACGGACGCCCATTATCTCGTTTTCGAACCTCATCATTTTCTTGACGTCGCTTGTTCTCTATCTTTTTGCGAGCCTAAACTGCGGTTTCTCAGGTTGAGGACGGGGCCCCTCACGTGATCGCTTGCGCTGACGTTGCCTAAAGGCGGCCTGCTCTCCTCTAATCGAGCCACCCACGGTCTACCCCTAACGGTAGCGAATGGTGCACTGCGAATATGTTGTAATCTGGAGGTACGCACCATTTGCATAGCGATTTGCCAACAAAACAATCCATCCCGCGAAATGGCCGCATTCAACCATCGTCGTCACGAAACTTAACGATCAAACGACTACGCAACGAATGAAGCTTCGCGTTTTCCCATCTGTTCGTTACACAGAGGGGTAGTTGGTTGTTTTCTGTCATTTAACCCACGAACATTTATCATCATCGTCAGAGAATGCTCGCTTTCCTGCAGGGCATATTCCAATTCAACGTCATCAGTGAGAGAAATACAGCTTCCCTTTAATACCTCGCGTAGTTAAAGCTGCAAAGAAGCTTTAAATGACAGAAAAAAAGCACCTACCTTGGAAATGCGCTAGCCCTTCTGTCATCACTTTGGCCAGCCTTCTGGCCTCAAAGCTATTATTCCGGATGTTTTAAGTATCTCGAAAACGCGAAATTTTACCATATTTGTTATAAGTGGTGTCAACCAACGCTTGCAGAAATGGCCACGGCAGACAAAAAAGAAATATCCGCAGACGAATTCGCGATCGTGTGAGATTTGAACCCAGGTAACGAAAGCTGTCTACTGACCGGCGTCATCTTAAACGTGAATAAAAATTAACCTGACGCTAACTGCATTACAGGCGAACTTATTGCAACCTGTGTAGAACAAGTGCACGCCCGAAAAAAAGCACTCACTGGTACGAAATATCTGTTTGAATTGCGGCCAATCTGCCATTTTTTCGAAAGAGTAAACGTAGTTTCCTTTTAAACAAATGTACATTAGTGGTATGAAATCATGGGTAGAATAAATATTATTGTTAGGTCATTAGAGATTGAAAAGTTGACCTCCTGACTGCACCAATCAAAGCAAATGTCGTAGAAAGACGATTGTCCTCTCTCTTCGCAAACACACATGCTGCTCCCCTCCCTTTCCCTTCCAGCACGATAAACTCGGATGAGGTTTTTAAAATACTATTAAATTTTTCAGCGCTCACGGGCTCTTCCGAACTACTAGAACTTCGTGTAACTCTTCAACTTCTAACACTGCGATTAGGGGCAAGAAACGCGAGGTATTTTTGATTTTCAACTTCTAACACTGCGATTAGGGGCAAGTAACCCCCATTCTACAAAACGCGAGGTATTTTTGATGCGCCGTCTCGGCTTTTCAGGATACCTGACAGTCCACTAAAAACCGAACCAACGGCCTTCCTAACAAAAATAACAAAACGAACGCGGGCGCTGCGTATACAATATATACAGCAGAAGATTCACCGCGTGAATATGCCCCGGCAAAGCTGTAACCCCCATTCTACAAATCTACCCCTTTCTTCTTTTTTGACAGCTCACGCGGACTGTCCTATTGAGGGCAAAATTAAGAAGATTCGCCTTACAACCCTGTAGGTTGTTGAAACGGTGTGAAATAGGTGTTGTGCAAAAAAAAGAACACAGTTGGGGGTCGATACCCGGCCGAGCATGCGCCGTCTCGGCTTTGGCCCCCCTTCCCTCCACCCTCCACATTTCCAATGAAGGCGGAGGGTGTGATGCGTGAATTTTTTTACCTTTTAGCCTGCTTTGAAATGGTACAGTCATGTTACGATGATGATGATGATGTGCACGGTGTCAGTTCACTTACTATCGTAAAAACCGAAACAACGAGCCTTCCTAACAAAACGAACGCGGGCGCTGCCGGTTAGTTACATAGTTCTTTTTCTTTGTATTTTGCCTCAAATATATCTGGTAATAAATTATGTAGGTTCTCTGAGTTACACGACGGAGACCTTTTTTCTTCGTTGGCGGATGTAGGACAACAACCGGGGGAAAAGGGTGTTGAAATAAGCGGTTCATGTATTTAATAAAATTCTATAAGTTTCGTGATTAAAAAGTTTTTGAACGCTTATGACTGTATAAACCTTTGGCTTTCGAAGCCTCTGGGGTACGCCGCGATGACAGTGCTACAACGGAACGCCTTTTTGCTCTACTTGGGTACAGCGAGCAGCCATGCGAGCGCCTAACGTGCTCTGCACGAACAAAAGTTGGTTGGACATGGCGGTAAAGTGCTTAGAACGACACTCAGATACAACACGTATCCCGAAATGCGTGTTTTCACGAATTCTGGAGACTAAATTTGTCGGTGTGTATCCGGGTGTGATGCGTGCGACGAATGCGACGACGGTTTCATCCGAAGTATCGCTCCTACCGTTGTTTTGAATACTCTTGTGGTGGGTGGGAGGATTTGCCTAGACAAATTTAGCAAAGGGTGTACGTCGCCGCTCTACGTGGCAAACGGACAAAGTATATGGAGCACAAATTTGTGGATTATCTGTCGTCATCGTACACCATGAATGCCTGGTCAAGGTGAACGTCGCCAGCAGACGAGTCGATAACGGCAGAATGCTTCTCGAGAAAATCAGCGCCGAGTATAATCTCGGGAGCAGAGTGCTCAGGTAATGTAAAAAACTTAGGCGCAGGCCGATCTCAATTCGTGCAGTGCACACACTGGCAATGGCTTAAATACCCACTCTCGCCAGTCACACGGACACCGCGACCCTGTTGCAAATTCCATAAACCAACCATCAAGATTCATAGCTGGCAAGGTTGATTGCGTTTGATGGTCGCCTCGTAAAGCTTTATACACGTAAGGAACTTTAATGGAAGCAGCGGGAAGGGGACGCTGGAAGGTGCTGGCAGGTTTGCGGCGGAATCGCGGCAGATGTTGGCGTGACGCTAAGCTTGAGTGCTGAATTGATGATGGAAAGGCATTTTCTCAATGAATGATGGCAGAAAGCCGAAATTCATACGAGAGTGAAGCGCTTGTATTAACATAAATATAGCGGTGGCATTGAGCGTTTCGAGAAAATTACAATTAAGCTACCTTTTTGAAAAGGTGTTGCCAAAAACTTGGCAGGTACGCTGCGCCATGACAGCAGATGTTGGCGTGACGGCAAGCTTGACGGCTGAATTGAATGGAAAGGCATTTTCCAAACAAATGCTGCAGCAAGCCAAAATTAATTCAATAGCGACGCACTGATGTAACAGCAGAAACACAGAATTGGCGTTGGTCATTTCGAGAAAAAAACAATAGCTGCCTTTTTTGAAAAGGTGCAGCAGAAAAAATGACATATTAGAAAAAAACTACTTTGATTAGCGTTTCTTATTTGGAGGGCTGGTATCAAACTGTATGTCCTTTATTCGCCGTTTTTGTTGTGAGGGGGGCAGTGCCGACCCTTACGTTGAAGACATTGGAAGCTTTTTGTCACTGCGACAGGATCAAACCGGGTTCATTTTCGCTGTTCTTTTATATAACGGGAGCTGAGCCCACGGACAGAACCGTCCGTGGAATGGCTTAAATTGTACGCGGCAGATTGCGGATATTGCGCTTCGCCGATAATCCTCAGTTGTAATCAGCTGCCTTGAGACAGATTCAACCACAGTATTATTACAAAACATAATTTTCATTTCGGGACCGCATGCCATTTCACCCATAGCTACGTTGGCTTTTGTCGGGGAGAAGGGGGATGTGCGATATCTTTTTTAGGTTGAGGTAGCTGGCTACACGGCTTAGGGTGAGCCTTTTTTTGGAGACCGGCCCAGTGCATGCCAAAGAAGCGGTATGACGGCCAGAATGGGGAATATACAAGAACCAGTAAACATAACTGACAATATTTGTGTATTTGTGAACGATTCAGTGTGAGAAGCGAGATCTATGCCGCTTGTTCGGAGCCCATTGCCATACGTGGTGGTGGTCGAGTGGTAATACACCTGTTTTTTGTTGCGAAGGTTGGTAGTTCGATCCTCACTGGGTCAGTTTTTTTTTTGCGCCGACAGCCCGATATGATTTCTCTTTAAACGAAAAATGTGCCTGTTCTTGGTAGTTTTTAACGAAAAAAAGTCCCCTAAGTGAGTCGTTGGTTTTTTCCACAACTTGCTCATAGACAGGATAGCCCAACAAACAGTTTTTGCTAGGTATGGCAAGCTGATTTTTCTATTTACATTGCTTTATGTGTCTATTTTCAAGCCAGAATTTGATTCGAAGCATTTTGTTCACTTCGCGACTAGTTGTATGGACTACCTTACGAAAAAACCAAGGCAGAGCCGAAACCGAATCCCCAGCACCAGTACTGCAATGCTCCATCCAGCACCACTGCCACGCAATCGCCTTTCATTCGCCCTGGCTAGCGAGTCGATGGAGTTGTACACGCATGTCGAAAGGCTTCATTTTATTTGTTTTGAAGACATTGGATTATAGTTTCGACGAAGATATGCCGCCTGTGATTAAGGTAAGTGACTAGTCAACTTTTCGTACTTGACGTGTATTTAGCAGGGCAGGGCTGTTCCGTTCCGTGTTAAAGGTTTGCGTTGCCGGTTAGCCGTAATGTTTTTTGACAGCGACTGATTTTGAGCGTTGTGTAGACCTTTTGGGACGCCTTTCAACCGCGAGTATTGCGTGCGGGATTAGCAACAGTAGGGCCGTTCGATTTACAGTCCCGCACTCACCGTAAACACTCTGAAAGTGATTAGGCATTCGATTTTCTTGTGTATCCTTATGACTACGGGGGATTCCCCGTAGACATAACTCCTGCGGGCTATCATTCCAGTCTTTAAATCGAAGAGCCCTAGTGTTTGTGCCATTTCTACGCTTTTTGTTAAGCGAAGTGGGATCATACTGCTACGTTGGCTAAACGGTCTGTTTCTCGCAACCGATCGCCAATACGTTCCGTCGACCGCTCCAGGTTGAGTTAGCAACAGTTATGTTTTCTTTTTTGTAGGTAGTTCTTTTTAAAGAATTGCGAAATTTCACTTCTTCGCATCATTTTTCGTACCTGGACTGGAGTGGTACGCTTTAGGTAACTTTTAGCCGACGCACATAGCAGTCTACACTGCACTGCCGGGATTGTCATTTTTCAAAGCCATCACTCAGTAAGTGCGTTGATACAAACAAGGCTCTCGATTGAGGCTATGATGGGTGAAACGGGAGTCACACTAGCACGCCCCTCACGTTCACTGGATGTTTGAGTGTTCCGGTCGTTCGGAAACCGCATAAATATTCGCATGTGTACCAGAACCACCAAAAGCGTGCATTCATCTAGAAATTGCTACTACGACGAAACTACATGCGTATCGTGCTTCTGGTGCAGAGGCATAAACATCGCTTGCCGCTCATGAGGAGAGTTTGAGCACTGCAACATTCACTACCAGCTCCCAATATTCCGCGGCCAGGTGTGTAGCTCACCTAAATTTTGTATTGGGCTCTCATTCTGTTGATGAGTGCACCCCGAATTAGAGCAAATGCTTAAAAAAAGTGGTTCTTCTATGGACTGTTCACTCCGAAGGTCTCTTTGTGGTAACTTGTGTACATCATTTCATAGCAAAGAATACAGTCTTCATCAAAACACAGTCCTTGATATAAAGAAATATACCTCTAGAAAATATATGTGAATATGTCACACTGAAAGATTTTTTTTTTCAGAAGAGGCTAACCCCTTTCTCATCGCAATAACGTTTTAGGTGCCGACCATCGTCACTATCGCCATGCATTATTCGCAATAATGAATTATAGTCGTGTTTAAATTTTTTCGGCCTATACAATTGTGTGTCATTTTTGAAGATCGTTGGAATGGGTTTGATGTTGATGTGAGCACAACCTTAAATCTGGTGCCCTATGCTTCCTAAGACATCACGGCCATTATTGAGTCCTACTTAGATTCATGTTTTCAAGAAAAAAAGTGGTTGCTATGGTTTTGACAGTACCAGTTGAAAACATGCATGGACACATCACGTGGGCTTCAACCAGAGCACGGGAAGGAGATCTGAACCCCATTTAGGCTGCAATCATAGACACAAAAATTGTTTCTTTTGTATTTTTGTTCAGACGTTCCTCACATAACCCTTCCAGCCTCCTTCAGCATAATCGTTAAGGCAACGTTGTCACAATTTAGGTCTCCGCTTTGTCACAGAATAGTGGAGGCAATACTTTGCCGTAGTAGCAATGAAAGAGCACCTTTTTATGCATATATGAACTGTTTATCAAGAACGGCATGTACTTCCAAAGCGAGAACTGAGTTGGAAACTTGATCGTTGACATAGTCACTATGCTGTGATAGTCACTTAGCCCATCCTTACGTCCACGTTATTGTGGTATTTTAACGTCCTGATAGTCTCCCTTGGAGTGTAAAAAATACCTTGCTCGACACCTTAATATCGCATTTAGAACTTTGAAGGATTAGGGCTAATGCGACTTGCTTTTTGTTTGCTACTAACTTTCGTCTTGCAGGCTACTGAATGTTACACCTTGCAGTGGAGATAAACTGGCATGACCTACTTTGATGATCTGGATGGACCTCTCATGAGATGCCAGTGGCTGTTTTTCAGGATGGTTACAATAGGTGAGCACAAAGTTCTATACAATTATAGGGCAATGCTATGACGGTCACTGTGAAATTCAGTTACCCGAACTTGCCCGATTTGACCAGGGGGGTGCATAAACAGGTGTTTTGGTATTCCAATATCACTGTATATATATGCACGTCGGCTTCATTTCAGAAATTTATTGCGCTCTGAGTTTGCAATCAATGAATTTGGATGTATCGTATTTAACGTCTTTATGTAATGTTTAACCTGAACATTCCCTGCAATTGTACGTTGGACTGCTCAAACAAAAGCACGAAGGTGGGAGTTTTCAGTAAAAAAGAGAACTAGTATGAACATGATGCAACATTTAGAAGTGACACGGCCGCTTGATCTCCCCCTTTTGGCGCAGCCCGCCGGATGCTCCTCTCCGCCTTTGAGAGCGCTGGTTCTCTTTCCTTCCCCCGCGTCGCCGGTCGCGCGCGCTATCGACGATGCGGCGGCGTCAATTAGGAAAGCGCCCACACAATAACCCATCCGCTCTAGCAGTTCTTGGTTCGGCTGTAGTGTTGCTGCGCTTTGTCATGCTTCACTTGAGACACCCTGCTGATCAGGCTGCAGTCCCATATTTACGTGGAGTAGATACATAGCCTTTAACTTGGGATTGCACTATTCAACTTATTTATACCGGAATTTTCGATAACGAAGCCTGTTCGTGAGCTTCGGGCTTTTTCTGAAGGAACTTCAGGCGGCTGATGACGACAGGGCAAAATATCAAGGTGGCGGGGGATAGCTTCATTTTTTCCAGGTTTGGCTCAACGTACGACGGGCTTAGGATTCCACCTGGGTTCACAATTGACAACTTTTGTTGGATCTCAAAGGGGGCTTTGAGAACAAAACAGTCCCTAATTTTCTCCATTCTGTCGAACATGTAGCTCTCTCTTTAGCAGATTTGTTCGGAGGTTTTAATGAGGTGGTTCGGTCAAATAAAAGGAACGATGGGTCGTTTTCACGCGCCAAATTTGGGAGAACATGCTGTAGTGTGTTGTCATCCGACATGCCTATAAACATGGCGTTGTTTGTCTGGTGGCTGTCTGACAATACGAATAATGAGGAAACCGGCTCTTACACAGAGTTGAGCACAATAAATTCAGCTTACGGAGCCTCGCCATGCTTCAGATTCCAGGTAAAAAATACCCTAAGCGGATAACGTAAACCGTGGACAGCTACTCTGGGACAAACCAATGGAGCCGGCCGGGTATTTCAGTGGCACCGCCGGTTCGAGGTTCACAGCCGATATCAACAAGGCCGAAAAGTTTGTCGACTTGACAGTCATTAACTAGTTTTTGCTGTATTGACATTTCGTCAATAATCAGGCTGCAGTATGGCCCTTTTAGTGACCGCAGGCTTTGTCCCTCCACGTGAAGCCTTTCTTTGATTACGCTTGTTACTTGAGTCAGCTGCAGAAGGTCCGATGAGATTTTTAGTGAGCTTCGACACGGCAGCTTCAGCAGTTTTCTGCCTCTCACATGGTGGTAACCTTTATAGGAAGTCGCCCCCACAACACTTTCCCGCAATGTGGGTTCCTGTCTAGTCAGCGCACCTTATCACTATTGATAATATGTTCCATGACAAATTTGGCGCACCTATCGCCTTCTTAGTGCGACTTCCGAAAGGGTCTTTAGAGCTTGCAAAGCTCGGTTGTCTTCATAGTGTTGAACTTTCTCTCTAAATTCATCACAGGTTTTCTGATGATTTGGCAAGCGCTCGTTTATACTCTGCACTTTCACCTCAAGATAGTGTGCGTTTCTTTTCTTCGCTTCAGTGCATCCAACCAGGTTAAATGTCGTCTGGCATTCTTCACCTTTTAATAACTGTGCCCGTAACCTTCAACAGACTCGCCTGATGCTACGTTTTTAAGTGTCTGGTATTCACTGGCTTCGCTCTGAACGTAGAATTCTTCTAGACGAGGGTTTTTTTCTTTTATCCCACGTGTCGCTAACGCATGTTCTCTTGAAATTCTCGCTTGGATGCATGCATCATGTGCAACGCGTAGCAGAGTTCTGCACTCCTTGGAACAAGACGGCCACACGTAGGATGGGAAGAATGGAATTAGAGTCGGCGCGGCTCCTGGAAGCGGCAACTTGCGTTTCCTTTATACCTTGTAATATTCTGCGGTGAAGTCAAGCCAACACCCAACGTCCTGGCGGTTGGCTGCCACTGGCAGTCCTTGTCGCTCCCTTGTCGGGAAATGTTGCACAGCCAGGCATTGCGGAAGTTTTCTTTCGACGGCAGCTCATGGCAGCACAGTGCCGAGTTTCGTGAGGCATTCCAATTGCAATGGGCCACACAACAATTTTAGGAATCACGTGCAGTGTAATTCATATAGAGACGAGTAAACCTAACAGCTGTCCCGCAAAAAATCGACGTCACATTTTGACCGAACGAGAGCAGCGTAAAAGTGTCAGGTTTGATTGAATCTCACCTTTGAATGAGGCGGTGTGAGCAGGGGCAAGGCACGTTATTCACCAATAAGCAGTGCCTTCACCTGTTGCAGTGGCCAGTGAGTATAGTGCTCCTTTCACAGGAGTTATTTTGTTCGCAAGGCGACTCAGCAGGCCGCACTAAAGGGGAAGATCGAGCGGCCGTAGAAGTGACATCTGTATTTTCCACACCTTACGTAAACATGCTGAAATCATAGAATAGGAAACTCATTTGAAACTGTTTAAGCGTCATTAAAAATGGTAATTCAAGAAAAAAAAGAATCTGCGGTGCGCACTTGCGCCATCCCATCCCTGCAGCACACCTGGGTGGCAATAGCATTGCACTGACCGGTCATGTATTGTAGTCCACAGAGGAGCAGCGTGTTCTAATCTCTTGGGTAGTGAGCAGGTGGCTAGATCAGGAATGCTATGTGTTAAATGAAAAGAAAATGTTGCGCTAAACAGACGTGGACTAAGGTAAAATACGAAAAACACGGCTGCCAACTTCCAACTCTTCATTCAAAGAGGACCACACTTATTTATACACGATTTGTAACAAAAAAAAACAAATAACAAAACAAAGCTGCAGTTCAACTAACAAATGTAAGAGGAGGCAAGAGAGGACAATCTTTGGTTTGCGCAAGTGCAACATTAGTGAAATCATAGAACGATAATTCCGCATGCCTGAAGTTGACAAACGAAAGTGCGCGCGCGTATTTCAGGTGCATTATGGTCCGCAACAAGCGAATGACAAGTGCACAGTTTAAACTATGCGGTTACTCACTGTCTTTGATGCGAAGAAATGTGTAACATCTACCTCAATGCAGCCGCACGGCTACTTCGGAAAGCTTTAAAGCTTTCTGAGAAACTTCGAAGTTGCAGAAAAATCTGTCCTTGTCCAGGATTTTTCTTCAAATGCGAAGTTTTTGAGAAAGCTCATAGCATTCCTTTGTAGCCAGTACGGCTGCAGTGAGGTGGATGTCAAACTTTCCTTCGCAGGAACTTACTCCACCTTGTCGATTTCCCCTAAATCTGGTCAATTAACGGTCTTTGATGAAGGGGATTTTGATGTCGCTTAATAATTGTGACGCCGTGCTGAAACACGCGCCGCCTGCTCTTTTTATAAAGATCGCCCCGATTACCTCCTTTTCCTTTTTGTTTTTTTTGCTGTTTTTAAAACAAAAGTCATCTTTTCCAGGAATAGCTCACACCCACAGCACTTGCAGTGGTCTGCTAGGTGTCTGCCGAAGTGGCTACCGATTGCCAACTAGTGCTCTCTCGCGTGTTCATTGAAGCAGCGTCCTGTTTGTCCAATGTACACCCTATCACACTTCCAAGGGATACGGTATATGACATTGCTGCGCACTGTGGCTTGTTAACGTCCGGCCTGTGCAATTATTTTATGGTTTCACTAAAGCGGCACTTGCTAATACTAGCCATTGTCACGCCTCCATCATACATTTGTTAGTTGAACTGTACTTTTTTTTGTTATTTTTTTCTTTGCAAGTTATGTATAAATAAGCATGGTTCTCTTTGAATGAACAGTTGTAAGTTGGCGCCTATGTCTGTCATGCCTTGTCTTCGTCTACGTTTGTTTAGTGCCACATTTCCTTTTAATTCACGTATGAACCAACTCCCTCAGCAGCAGGTAGTGCTAAATATGTGTAAAAAAACTACCATCTGAGCCTAGTTGCCCATCTAATATAAAAGCATGTGCCTAGCCCTTAGTTCACAACAGCGGCTTTGCATTACTGATAGCACTGAGAATTTTTGTTAAACCCACTTGTAAGGGGTTAGGGATGAGAGAAGACTGTAAGGGGTTTAAGGTAGTTGGCTTAAAATAAGACTTATTCATTCGTTCACCGGAAAGTTGTTTCTCAATTAGCCGTGTGTAGTGGTGGATGCGACGTTTCATTTAGAGGGGATTGGGGAAGGGAGAATTCTGGGGTTATTAGAAATTACAAAAACAAGTCTGAAGTGCTGGGCTACAAATACAAATGGACTTTTATGCAGCATTTTTCGGTGTCGTACGCTTTTCCGGGTTGTAGTCGAGCTGCAAAGATAATAATGCCTGCCCAGAGGCCACAGGTGTCATTCTGATGGTCCTTTTTTGTTTGTTTTTTAAGTGTCTTTGTGACGTCTGTTATTTAAATGTTAATATTCTGAAGAAAATTCCAAAAAGGGCAGAAACAGAAGTAAGAAGACTGTGCAAGTAAAATATGGTTGCCAGGCAGCTGAAGCGTTGGGTCACTGGTCCACGGATAGAAAAGTTTTTGTGGTGATGAACATGACGTTGCGCTAATTGTGATGCCGACTGACTTGTATCGCAGGGTCACTTGAGCTTTCCTAGAAAGAATAGTTTCAAAGGCGCCTCCTTAATTGTACAAGTAATGAGTTGGGAAAGTATTTGCATTTTTGTTTTTAAAAGGAGGCTCAAGCAGATAAAATTGGGCAAAAGCCCATGTTCTTAAAGGGCCGTTTTTTCAGAGGAGTGAAATGTGGAGTACAAGCTATGCAACTGGTTCATTTCTTAGCAATCTTACTAAAATGTTTTCTCAGAAATTGCATTGCTACATGCAATGCCTTTTAGAGCAGTGGAGGCAAAGAGAAACGTTCCATGTCCTGAAGGGAGTCCTAGCATGACGGTTTCCACTTATTTTGGTGAAAATGTTCTTCTTCTGGAGATTTCGGATTTTCATGGCGAAGACGAACGGCAGAAGCAAGGGACAACATCGGAGTTACCATGTCAGAATGTTTAGGGAGGCATGTGAAACGTGCGTATACATTTGTATTGAGTTGATTTGGATTGTATAAACTGTACTGTGTAACTCAGTTTTTTTTTTTTCATCTGCGCACCTGTTCGAAGATAGTCACCATATTTGATATTAAATGTTAATATATTCAACGTTAAAAACAAGTTTGTTTTGGGTAATATTTTAAGCACCCAGCACACAGCTCTAAGCTCCCATAAAATACTTGATTGGTTTTCAGAGTACTGTAGCAGTATAGCAGAAAGATCACAACATGAATGGACAGAGCAAAACACAAGTCACGCAAGCTTACTTATTTGCTGCAAATCTTGTTTTATAAGTTTAGTTGCCAGAAATAAAATAAGTTTTTGAGTTGCATTGCGTAGCACCTTTTCTTTGTCCTGTAGTCATCATTTTAAGCAATTTCTCTCATATATGCCGTCATACCGTCACCCAACCTGCCAGCATCGACGCTACCATTATCAGCATGCCATCAGCTACCGACGTGCCGACGCCTAACAGCATGCCGACATGCATCACCTTGCCCTCGTGCCAGGATGCAGTCATCGGCCGTCGTGCCTTCATTAATGCCATTATCATAATCCACCATATTGATGCTTGAAGGATTCCATCGACTCCACATTTTTAATGGGGGCCTTGTAAAAACTTTAAGCCTACACCACCCAAGTTTAGAACTCATCAGGGATACTTGAGCCCTGGTATCAATACCGCGCGTACAGGAGCACCGTTCACCTAAGCTTTGAGTACATTTTGCTTCGTGGGGAACTTGAACCGACGAATTTGAGGTCTCGTTATTAATACAGCATCACCTCCTTTAGCTGTATGAAGATGGACGCTGGTGGACAATTGATGTAAGAGGGCGGCGAGGGAAACGAAACTGATCAGCTGGATAGGGCGACGACGAGCGGGCGATTTGGTGGGGCAGAGGGGACGTGTCGAAAGTTTCTGACTGAGGGAAAGGAATATAGCGTCGGGTACCCCTGTAGTAAATTCTGTTAAAAGTGTTTGGGTGCCGAGATGGCGTTTAGCTCTGGCAGCAGTCAGGCATATGTCCCGCTAGTGTGTTATTAGGGAAAACGGGCGCGTAATTGGGATTCGCCAATCTGTAGGATTTCCGAAGTGGTAACCTAGGGTCCCCGGATTCCAACTATGAGACAGAGATAATTAGAAGGATAAGAATGGGGTGGAGTGCTTAGGGAAGACATTCTCAGATAATGAATGACCACCTAAATTTGTCCATGAAGACGAAAGTGTATGACAGCTGCATCTTACCGGTACTCACGTACGGGGCAGACACTTCTAGGCTCACTAAGAGGGTTTAACTTAAACTGAGAACGGCTCAGTGGGCAATGGAGCGGAAGATCATAGGTGTAACATAAAGGGACAAGAAGAGCGGAGTGGGTCAGGGAACAAACACCTTTAAGGACATATTTGTAGAAATTAAGAAGAAGAAATGGATGTGGGCAGGGCATGTAATGCGAAGGCAAGATAACCATTGGTCATTAAGGGTAACAAAGTGGATTTATAGAGAAGGTAAGCGTTGTAGGGGGCGGCAGAAAGTTTGATAGGCAGATGAGATCAAGAAGTTTGCGGAGATAAATTGGTCGCAGTTAGCACAGGACCGTGGCAATTGGAGTATAATGGGAGAGGCCGTTGCCCTGCAGTGGGCGCAGATAGGAGACCTTTGCTTTTTAGTGGGCGTAGATAGGCTGGTGAGGATGGTGATGATGAGCCTAGGGACCATGGGATCTTCTGGCGCTGTGGTCAAAACAAGTATGAGGAGCGCTCTGTCACAAATGAGCAATCCCGCCTGAAGGTGCAGACCCACCTCCATACGTTCTTCATGAACGGCGTTTCGAACCATGGAAACAGCCGGTAGAGGCTGTTAGACCTAGCGAGGTGATGCAGCAGCAGGACCAATAACCCAACTTTTGCGGCGAACGATCTTTGTTAGATTTTCTGAGGCGGAAATCCGATCAGGACGGGTAACATGGTCAGGCTGTTGGGAAGAGGTTCTAACACGAGGATGTTGCGGCCGACTTTCCAAGACTCGCAAAATGTTGGGCTATGCGCCGGCTTTTAGTTTGCTAGAAGCGGCGGAATTTTTTGATAATCTAACCAGTCCTGCACCTATTTTTACAACTAAGAGATTGAAAGGGTCCTTTGCTACCCAGCAAACCACTAACATTTCTGCGACGTCCCAAAAAGATCCGAACGTCTATGTCCCAGCAGTATCTCTATTGGACATCCGTACAACGTGCAATATTTAAAAAAAATTTTGGATGTTGAGATAACGTTGCTGGTACCTTAATGTCGGACGTTCTTTCAACTTTGCTAAAGACGTACTCTGGAAGTTGCTGCTGCTTCATTTGGGGACGGTATTTACAAAAATTTTGCTGACGTTGTTCAGATGTTGTTGGTATGTCCGCTTTTTACTTCGAACATGTCTATCGCAGGTACATTTATTTTAGCTATGTCTGCTATAGTTTAATTTCAAACTCTCCGCAGGCGTACTATATTGAAGTTACTGAGTGTTTTGTATGTGTTTTGTAAGCGTTTTCTACCGAGGGGTTTTGTGCAGGGATTGTAATCCACGACTATTGCTTTGAACCTCTGACCTTCAAAATAGTAGCCCAATACTGTTCCTCGCGGAAATAGGCAGGGACTTAGTGCAGAATTCGTTTACAAGCGACGTTGCCAACGAGCCTTGTAAGGTTTTTTTTTTGGGGGGGGGAAGGCCATTACCGTCAAATCTGAACAAAATAAGATAGGATGATGAACGTAGACGCTATTAGCACAACTTTGCTTGCTACTTGATTTAACCTTGATGTTACGAACCGACTGCAGCTTCATGAATTCAAAGTGTGAGCAAAGCAAATTTCGGGGCGGCCTTGATACTGAGGTTAGCATCAAACTTCACATGTAGGTACAACGGCAAGGTACTCTGCCTTTTTTTGCATTGAAAAAAAAAACGGAGAATACACCCTCATTAAAAACTATTAAAATTCGTGAGGTTTCGCCAAGATTCGAACCATTGACTTTGAAAACACAACACCAGCATCCTAAGCTCCAATCCACTCGACCACACCGGAAAACAATGCGTGGACCCAAGAATTTGTTACCCTAACAGAGGCTGCCAACGAATATTGTCGGTTCGATTCGGTTTGGTCGTATTTGACAAATTTCGGCAGTGCTAACGCGTGTTTCTTCCGCACCGATCTAAGAGGCGAGGTCAATTATGCTAATACTGCAAGTGATGTAACCAAAGCTCCTTTATTTAAGCCAAGAAAAGCTATCGTGCTTCATCGTTCCCCCTATGCAAGCTACGGTAGCCGCGAATGAAATTGAATGCACCGCTATATTTCTGGCGTTGATAAACATTGTTCGTTACGCACCGATCTAGCAGACAAGCCCATCATGCTAACACAACAAGCGATGTAGCTAGAGCCCTCGTATTAAACTCCGGAAAAGATCTCCCAAACCCACGATCTTCCCCGATGAAAGCCAAGCTAGCTTCGGAGGAATGCGCACTTTCGAACAGAAATAGCTTGTAATTTGCCTCAAGGCAACAAATTACCGCACGTAAAAAAATTATTGTTTTCTGTGAACGTAATGACCCCCAAACCAGGAGATGGACATGGAATCCGGATGATGTCGCGTGCTTTCGGATGCTTTCTGGCTCTGCGTCGATGGTGATATCTGGCGAGCAGGAGAGACATCGGCATAGTAGCAGTGGGAGCTACATAGGAGCAGTGGGAGAGTGAACTTGCCAGCTCGGACGTGAGTAAGCAGCTTTGGCTCACTGAAAGGGCGGAGAAGGCAGGCCGCACCAACGGAGTCCTGGACTAAGAACCCCGCCCCCTTGGAAGCTCGATCTACCTGTTCAACAAAGTTTTCTGCTGCTCCTACTCCTCCTCTCGCGTCAGCTCAAGTCACCGTGCATTTTGCCGACGCCGTCGACGCGGGCCGATGTCGACGCGCGAAAGCGTGGAAAATACGCTGCTAGTGGTTGCGGCCTCAGAACAAACCGTAAAATTACAGACCCCACAACCCCACGGCAGCTATATTTCCACCGCACACCCTGAAATTGCCTTAACCGCCGTAATTTAGATTGTCGGTACAACTACTGTTTTCTTTAAAAATACACACGCTCAACCTTTTCTTGTATATAATTGGCAACTAAATCTGTATTTATTATTAACTTGGGCATCTATTTTGCAAGGCGTTTTTATCAAGGGTGGTGTCTTTCAGGAACTTGTTTTTCCCTCGGACAAACACGAGAGAGGAAGTCGCTGCGCGGCGAGTTCGATCGTCCGACAGTTGTATAACTGCACTCCGCATCGATACGCGTGCTACAGGCCGGTGACGGCACGGCTGTGCACGCCTTCAACTTTTTTATTTCGGTCATTTGACTACCATGGATTTATCTACCGGACGATGAAATACTGCCATGTAGTGGAGGCAAGTGAGTACTAGTGAACCTTGTTTTCTTGTCCTATGTATTTAACGTAGCAAAGTTGCTCTCGAACTTCGGTACGCGTAAGCGGTTAGCCCTAACCATTTGAGGGACTCGCTTTGTGCGTTGCGGAGATTTGTCAGTAGACCATTGTACATGGCTGCTGCGTTTGTAAACAGAATCAATTCTCGCGCAATTTCTAGCTTTGTGTTTGGTGAAGTGTTTGTATTCTGTCCTGTTTTGCTAGGCGAATGTTTTGATATGAAATAAAATAAGGGAAGCTGGAGAGTGCGAATATAAATGAGTGTGAGAATATAGGCGTGTATGCGTTACACTCAATTTTGTGTACTTTTAGCGTGATATTGTTTTTGTTTCGTTTCTGCAGATGCCGTTTTTTTTCGTTCATGCCAGTTTTCGGTTAAAAAACGTGCACAATAAATTGAATGATTGCCGAAAGTGAGCATTGAAAGAAAATAATAAATCGGGTAAGTTCCCGGAGTACAGCATTAGAATAAAATTCCATCTGGATGCTTTTTTCGCCTTTCGATTGAGTGTTCAATCTTTTCGAACGCTCAGTCTGGTCGTTAAATGTTGGAAAGAACAACGTGTATGCAACCCGAATTAATTGGTAACGTGAGAACTACACGCATGATGTAACAGGTGCAGTAGTATGAGCAGCGCTGGTTCTGCTTCGTACTGTCAATGCAGCTTCGCAAACGTAAATTACCCTTTCAGAACCTAGTAAAAATATTCAAAATGGCTGTTAAATTTCTGTCACTTATGGAATTTTCAGCTTTATGAATTTAGTGTGTACTACACCTTGGTGATCAAAGTAAGACAGCCTTTGGGATTTCGCAAGTTTAAGGCAGAATATGATTGTGGTGGCTTGCCTGTCGTTTGCTAATAACTTACATGTTGCAGGCTGCTGACTGGTGCAACTTAGAGTATGTGTGAATGTGATTGTGCTGTAAAACTTTCTTGCACTACTTTGATGCTTCCTGCTCCCCGCACGGGGCTCCTTGAGCTATCTTGGTGAAGGTTCTGGCGATACCGCGGACCCCGAGCCCCGAAACATAAGCTGGATTCACCCGTGGGGATGTGTTTATAGGTGGAGGGTTAGAAACCATGAACAGTGGCCGTCGGAGCCCAGGTCAAGCTCCGGCGGATGTGCTTCCTGTCTGTTTACCAGGCAAGGAGCTTCGGCACCTCTTCAGCTATCAGGGTAAGGCTGCTGAAGAAAGTACCCCCGCCCCCTGCTTTTTCCTATGCCGTATAGATAAATCAAACCCCCCTCAAAACGTGATCGGGCCCTGGAAAGGGTCCGCACCGAAGTTTCCTTTCTCTCCCTACCAACCATCGACATTCCGAAACCTGACAACTTTCCTCGTTTTTCGGCCCTTGAATCAATAGATAAATCCAAACAAACCCTCTCCTCCCAGTCTGTATTCCTCGTCTCAAAATTTCTTGCAGGAATGATTGGCAACTCTTTCGAAGGCACAAAAAACTACGAACAGGCGAAGTTTTGGTTGAAGTCAAGACGTAGCAGCAAGCCACAAATCTCCTATCCCAAACGCGCATGGCAGATCTAGACATCACTGTCACACCCCACCGCAGCCTCAACAGCTCGCAGGGTGTGATATCTGAGCCATATCTGCTAAGCCGAACAGAGGCGTACCTTCTGGAAGGCCTGAAGGATCAGGGCGTTGCCGCTGTCAGGAGAATCACCGTCCGTCGTGACAATGTAGAAATACCAACAAAGCCCACAAACTTGACATTCAACAAATCAAAACTTCCTGGGCACATCAATGCTGGTTTCATTAGGTGTGGTGTACGTCCGTACATATCTAACCCGCGCCGCTGCTACAACTTCCAGCGATTCGGTCAAGCTACAACTTCTTGTCGCGGCAAAACGACCTGCGCGAAATGCGCCGCAATTGACCACCCTACTGAAAACGGTGACTCTACTGCCTTCACCTGTGCAAACTGTAAGGGGCCGCACGCGGCATGGATCATCAGCTGTGAAACGTTTCAACAGGAAAACAGGAATATGTACGTGAAACTAACCGAGAACATCTTCCCACAGGCGGGAAAGAGGTTCGCATCTTTCCCCCTAGGGAGGTACGCCCACGCAGCTCGCTGGGGGCGGAGCGGCGTCTGGTCGCGCGGAGAACCCAGTACCGCAGGTCGAACTTGGTCCCGCCCCTCGCCCCCCCCCCCCTCAGGTCACCTCCGGCGGCCCAACCACCTCCGCACCGCTGGCGGAGCCAGCAGTGGTTGTGGTGGCATCCACGTCCGGTGGGAGTGATGCTGCATCCTCCACTTCCGCTCCACCGTCCAAAACCACATGCGAGGGCACGGAGATGGAAATGGGGGAGCCAGCGGCAGCTCCCACCCCCACCGCCTTTCTGCGCCTTCCGAGGCGTTTTTTACACCCTCGTCGGTTGCAGACAAGAAAAAGCACGCCCAAAGGGTCCACGGTCCAAGGAGCCTGATCCCTCAGGTGCTCCGAGGACATCCGAATATGAAATGGACGTCGAACCATTCTTGTCTGCGGTGCACCGCAAGGAACGCGTCCCGACGCCAAAGCCTCCCGACAAGCCAAAAAAGGCGAGAGTCACAGCTTCGAAAGACGACACATAAATATACACACTCCAGTAGCTCTCACAATAAATAATGAGAACAGAAAACATAATGCAATGGAACTGTAGAGGCCTTCTTAAAAATCTTGACGATGTATACGAAACACTGCATGCTAATCAGCCAAGTGTAATGTGTGTTCAGGAAACACATTTGAATTCCAAGCACACAAATTTCTTGAATAGTTCCATGGTCTTCAGAAAGGACAGGGATGGCTGCACATACTCTTCTGGCGGTGTGGCTATAATTGCTCGGAAATGCTTAGCCTGCCACCCTGTCACTCTGAACACTGTCCTTGAGGCTGTAGCGATTCGAACAATAATATTTAATAGGTTGATAACGGTATGCTCCATATATATTCCTCCTGATCTTGCAATTTCGAGCTCTGACTTCGAGGCGTTGGTTGACTAGCTGCCCCAACCATACATCTTAACAGGCGACCTTAATGCTCATATTTCTCTATGGGGCTCTTCTCGTACGGATGCCTGGGGTGTCCTGATAGAGAGGTTTCTTGCATCCTCTGGACCATGCCTTTCCCAACAATAAACACCCTACATACAATAACATAGGACACAACACATCTTCATATCTTGACCTTGGCTATTGGCTCTAGCAGTTCTTTTCCTCTTCTCGAGCGGGGTGTGGGCACTGACCCATATGGTAGTGACCACTTCCCCACCTCACTAACATACATAGGTAAAGGCCCAATGCAGTCCATCTTCCCATAATAGGTTCAATGAAGCACGAGCTAACTGGAATACATTTAAAGAGACATCCAACTACACCACACATCCATAGGTCACCTACATGTTGAAGAGGCTACCCAACTCCTCCCAGCGCACATCCTCGACACCGCCGAAAAGTCTATTCCTCGCGCCTCTGGTGCCCCGCGTGACCAGAGGAGGCCGTGGTGGAATGAGGACTATAGGCGCGCGCGGGAGGCCCAGAACAAGGTGTAGGGTATCCTTCGTCGGTACCCCAAATCGAGTAACCTCCTCTTGTTCAAACGTGCCAAGGCTTGGGAATTGGGCTAGTTGGTTTAACATCTCCCCCTGAGATGTTAAACCAACTAGCCCAATCCCAAGCTTTAGTCGAGAGATTTGGCACACCTTCTTGACATCCATTAATTCATACACGGACACACACAAAATCTGGACACGTATTAGCAAGCTCAAAGGACAACCGACACACAGCCGGCCCCTGTATAGCATAACAGGGCACACACTGGAAGACCAGGCCAACACACTTGCACAACACTTCCAGTTCAGCACACTACACAAAAACTTTCATGAAACACAAAACATCGGCGGAAAAGAAGTCACTGCGTGATAGCAACAAGTCGCACACTTCTACACATTCTCCTTTATCAATTCATGAGCTGAAGACAGCCCTGACATCATGTAAGCCTTCAGCTCCAGGTGCAGACAAATTCACATACACCATCCTACAACCTACACTCAGACACCCTTGAAACACTACTACATCTATACAATAACATATGGCTTTCGGGGCACATTCCTCGCTCTTCGAGGGAGGCCATAGTAGTGGCTTTCCTGAAGAAAGGGAAGGACCCTTTCTCTACCTCAAGCTATCGGCCCATCGCCCTTAAAAGCTGCCTGTGCAAGCTCCTCGAAAAGACGATAAACATGAGACTTGTGTACTTCCTTGAGTACAAGTCGAGATACACAATTGAGTACAATTGTGTACTTCCCTGAGCCTTCTCGAGAGCTGCCAGCCAGGCTTCAGGGCAGGGCGATCCACTAACGATCAACTCGTCGCGCTCTAGTCTTACGTAAAGGATGCGTTTATTCATAAATAGTTTTGCGCAACGATGTTTTTTTATCTTGAGAAGGCCTATGACACCGCCTGGAGCTACGGGATCCTCATTGACCTGAAGTCTTTTGGTGTGTCAGACAACATGATGAACATTCTTAAAAGTCATTTGTCCGAAAAAACGTTTCGTGTGAGAGTTGGTCGCGCACTCTCAAGGGTTCATGTACAAGAAAATGGCGTTCCGCAAGGTGTAGTTCTAAGCTGCACTCTTTTCATAGTTAAGGTGAACTCCCTTGGGAAGGCATTGCCACCTACAATTTCTTATTAAATGTATGTAGATGACGTCCAGGTATCTTTTAAATCCTGCAATATGTCCATCTGTGAGCGTCAAGTTCAGCTCGCTGTCAAAATCTTGCCAGCTGGGCAGAATAGAACGGTTTTAAACTTACCCCCAAAAAAAGCACCTGTGTTGTCTTCTCCAGGAAGCGTGGGGTACATCCGGACCCAGACATTACCCTTAATGGCGTTTCGCTTCCTTTGAGGAAGTAACACAGGTTTTTAGGAGTGGTGTTCGATGAAAAACGTACGTTCATGCCTCACATTAGGCAATTGAAACATAAATGTCTAAATGCTCTCAACATTCTTAAAATCTTGTCACACCAGTCCTATGGAACCGACAAGCAACTCCTCTTACGTATTTTTACAAGCATAGTGGGGTCCCGATTGGAGTATGGAAGAGTCATTTATGGGTGTCAGCAATAAAAACGGCAGTGAAAATGCTCGACCCAGTGTTGCATCTGGGGCTGTCGCCTTGCATGTGGTGCTTTTCGCACTAGCCCAGTCGAGAGCCTCTACGCCGAGTGTGATAAATGGTGCCTATATCACCAGAGGATTTACATGGATTTCTTGTATGGCTCGAAAATCATAGCCCTCACTAACCACTTTTTTAATCCCACCATTATAATACATCCTCACAACAACCGCTTTTACATCGTCCATCCATCTCTCTGCCTTTTTCACTTAGGGTAAGCGAGGACGCCTCTGAGCATGAGGTACCCTTTTTAGACATTCACAAGACACACATCACTGATTTTATACCACCATGGAATCTGTGCCTGCTCTGTGTCTTGTCTTTTACGCAGCTTGATAAGAAGAGGGCACCAAGAATTGCGATTCAGCAGCATTTCATGTATCTGCAGGATAAATACAGGGCTGCAGAGTTTTTCAGTGATGCATCGAAAACGTTCACTGCTGTGTCTTCTGCTGCGCATGGTCCCAATGTGGAAGCATATAGAACAGTGAATGTAAAGACAAGTATTTTTACGGCACAAGGATATGGCATGTTTCTGGTTGCAAGTCACATAATTGAACATCATATTCCTAAATCCATCATCTATACAGATTTGCTGAGTGTCGTCTGTACATTGTCTTTCTGGAGAGTCCTCCAAAAACCATGTAGTTAACCTTGTCTTGAAATCAATTATGGTGGCGTATTTTTCAAACCTTGATGTGACTGTGTGTTGGGTGCCAGGACACTCCGGCATCGGCGGAAACGAATTGGCCGAAGAAATGGCCGCCAATGCTGCACTCCGAAACACAGTAAACATAACAACACTACCTTACACAGACCACAAGCCACACATAAGATACCAACTCCGTAAAACTTGGCAGGCAGACTGGAGCGAACAGACAGACAACAAACTACACGTAATAAAACCCCACTTGGGACAATAGACTACTGACTCACACAACAGGCACATTGAAGTTACCCTAGCTGGACAACGGATACGCCATACACATGTAACGCACTCTGACCTGCTAACGGGATCGCCATGACCCTTGTGTAGCATGTTTGGGGAGGGCCTATCCGTGGTCCACATACTAATACAATGCAAGGCACTTAACACAACACGACACAAACACTTCATAGAACTCTACAGACAACATATTCCCCTACACCCATTGTTGTTTCTGAGTGACGATGCCATGGTTTCTGTGAAACACGTGTTTAGGTGTTTGTCAGACTTAAAGTTTTTAAACCTCATTTCCTATCATGCGTAATCAAATCTGGCCCTATACACCAGCCATCGCCATTATATTTAACTGATTTTACTATGTCTGGTTCATACGTTTTATACCCACCTTTTGTGGTAATCACTTCTCTTGATTAAATAACTCCTTCTCTGGCGCTCTTTCCCCTCGCAGGCCTTGGCCATTAAACACCAACCATCATGATCATAATTGATGCTCCCTGCTGTACAACGTATACTTCAACTAAAAATGTAGGCCTAGCAGGAGAAGCGAACAGGACAACATGACGAGTTTTTCAGTGATGTGCTTTTCGAAGGTTTAGGTATGCATAAATACCTACTAGCCCACCTCGCCATTCTGTTGCAGGAAGTATACGTCCATGGTAATGACGCTGTCCGGGTGGCGTATTCCCAAACCATATCCCGTAGGGGCCCAGGCCGACCACACCCCCTCAACGGGCGCAGCCAATGAGGTTAAAAAATTGCAATTTTTTAACCTCCTTGACGCAGCGCAGTGACGTCTCTACCTATATGTGCGCGACTTCATGCCAGGTGGATTTTTTTTTCTCCCTCCCCTCGTTTCGGCTGCTTGGCGGGCGGCCGATGGTTTCGCTCCGTGGGCGGGGCTGGCCTGCGGCGCTGGGAAGCTAACGCACATGTGATAGAAGATAACCTTTTGTACCTGAGCCCCTGGTCTCCTCCGCGCTCTTCTTGCGCGCCTGCAAGTTGACACTGACCTCCGATCGTGTTCCTAGATAAGCGCTCGGCTCGGTGCTCGAAGTGCGCTCGCGCGGATGGACGCTTCACGTACATGTGGCAATTATACAAGTCCCGGAAAGCAACACTCTCCCTCAAACGGTCCCTCCGATACGCTTCGGAAAAAACCAAGCTACTTGCATACACGTCACTCGTTCGATCTATCATCGATATGGCAATCATATGCTGGTTCCCACATACCAAGTAAGCGCTCGGCTCGGTGCTCCTGAGAGTGACAAAAACCGGCGCGCGCTAGAATACAGATGACACCTTCAGACGCTTTCACTTGTTGATTGTACACTCTTTTCTGTGTGGCAATTATACAAGTCCCGTTATGATTGGAAAGCAAACACTCTCATAAAAATGAAGACCAAAATTTGTTTTGATCTTTAGTGATCGCGCTGCTTCGCGGCGGCCGATGGTTTCGCTCCTAGCACAAGCCTGGCGTACGCGCTGGGAAGATGAAGCTCGCTCCCCGCGCTCTCTTGTGCGCGTCACTCGCTCGTCTCCCATGCTGTTCCTAGTTAAGCTAGCGCTCGGCGCGTTGCTCAAAGTGCGCGTGCGGATGGAGGCTTTTGCACGTACATATGTAGTTATTGTTTACGTTTCGGAAGGCAAGCACTCCCAAAAAAAGTGAAGGCAAAAATGTTTTTTTTTTTGGTCTTGGGTCGTCCTTTGGACTCCCTACCGAAGCGCAGAACGTTTGCTCTCATTCGGTCGAAAGCACACGCGTGCGTCGGCCACTCGTCTGCTGCGAACATCAGCGAGCGTGTTATTCGCCATACTCGTCTGTGCCTCGCACTCGCGCAGAACTGCCCATCACAGGGTCCGTTCTCATAATTGTGTGCGCCACGCGCGTCTCCCGCGCATTCACGCGATGGTAGCGAAGCTTATAACTTCTGCTCCATGAATAAGCACGAGCAGCTGCTCGAGGTCATCAGAGATGACCTCGCGTCAACAAATCATGAGTCTGTGTTCCGCGCGAACATGTCTGACGAAGTAGCACTCAACGCCTTCATGGACACGTAGAGCGGGTGCGCCAACACAACCTGGATTGTCCAAAAGGTCCAGAAACGGGGCGAAAGGTATGTTTATCGATACGAAGCGTTGTAGTACGGGAGGCGGCGTTTTGCAACTTGTGTTGTACTATTTATATTTTTATTCCTGCTATTTCTTGTTATACATTTGTATACTTTTTTGCGTGTGTGTGGCTTACATTTGAGCCGCGAGCTGTGACACAATGCTGGCGAATTAAAAGGCCAGACACTACAGAAATATATATATGTGGTAGCTAAAAATGCGTCGCAGGAAACAGACACAAGCTGCTCATCTATACCCATCAGTGTATCTCTAAAAGTGACAATTTTTTGCCGCTATTTGGACTCCGAGATCACTATCGCAAAAATAGTGCGCCGAGGAGATAACGTTTTTACTCATTTTGTATCTCTGCTGCGATTACCGTGACTTCAAGCTCACGGGCAACTACTCCTTAGTCCCAGCGAAAAGAATAATTGTATCTGAAGTAAGTGTAACACTGTGATAAATGAGAGGCCATGTGGCCCTGGGGGAGCAAGGATGAGGAGAAAAGGGGAAGGTCACAACTCGCACACTGAACACAGTTGCAGTCTTGGGGTCCTAATAGCAAAATGAACACATTAAAGTTAGTCAGTGGCAGCAAAACGCACAGTTCACACTTAAATGTACAGTTCACACTTTGTACAATGCGGTTCACACTGAAAACAGTGCACGCTGCAGACAGTTCACATTGTATACCGAACGGGGAAGTCGGCCAGGCTGCTACACCAATTTGTAGAGTTTGTTTTCAAGGGCGTACTCGGTAATTGCTTCTAGTGAGGTGGGATCGTCACGAACCCGACTAACATGTTCCTGTTCAGTCTCAGGGGCGAACCTAGAGTTAAAAGCTGGTGGCGAATAAGGTGGAATAATAGACAGAGCCAAATTAAGTGGTAACGATTTGGTGTGCCTTCCCGATTACAGGGGGGGCATAAAGCGCCATTCGGATCCTGCTGAAGCTGTCTATTTATAAATAACATATCTTATGCAGCAAAATCTCTGTGTGCATTAAGCACAAATTGTTAAAAATAACTAATCGACATTGGCAACAGTGTGAGTGGTAGCACGCGTGATTACTGATATCAAACTCGGACTGATGGCTTCAGTGAAGAGACTGTGGTAAATAGCCCCGTACAGAAGACATATATCAAACTCCTCGAGTACTTCAGTTGCTGTACAATGCGACTATTACTTAGCCCTTTGTTGGTATATATATTCGATATTGTTTCACTAAATTGTTATGACCAGCACTGCAAATTATGCAGAATTCATGACCGAGTGTAAAATGTGTACGTTTGAGCTGGTGTCTTTCTTATCAATGTATTACCTTTGCAAGAACAATTCACACCTTGCATTGGTGTTAAGAAAATGTCAATGTTTTCCTTAGTGGCCCTGTTCCTGATAAAGAATAATGCAATGAAGTTAATGTTAACGAAATTCAATTTATAGTGCTTATGAAAGCGCTAAAATGTAGCAGCTCATGCAGCTGTAATATTTCGCAAGAGTAGGACAGTTTGTAAATGTCATGGGTAATTGGCTGCCTTTCTTGTAATCCTTACCTGCAGCACCGAATCGTGTTTTGAGGTGTGTATATAGTGCAAGAGCACCAAACTCGATTGTATACCCTTCTGTGTGCTGTAGAATGAGCTTTTAATGACGGTGTTTGCTTTCCGGAACGTGTATAATTTCCACATGCGCGTGAAAGCGTCCATCCGCGCGCGCGCACTTCGAGCACCGAGTCGAGCGCTTATCTAGGAACATGATCGGAGGTCAGCGTCAACTTGCAGGTGCGCAAGAAGAGCGCGGAGAGATCAGGATCACAGGTACAAAAGGTTAGCTTCTACCACATGTGCGTCAGCTTCCCCAGCGTCGCAGGCCAGCCCTGCACACGGAGCGAAACCATCGGCCGCCTGCCAAGCAGCCGAAACGAGGGGAGGGAGAAAAAAGAAAAAATCCACCTCACATGAAGTTGCGCACATATAGGTAGAGAGGTCACGGTGCTGCGTCCAAGGAGGTTAAAAAATTGCCATTTTTTTAACCTCATTGGCTGCTCCCCTGATTAGGGGGTGTGGTCGGCTTAGGCCCCTACGGGATATGGTTTGGGAATACGCGTCCGGGTGTCAGGAGTCAAGGTGCGAATACGGCGGAGACGCCGAAGAAGAAGAGACTAAGCGAGAAATTTCTGGAAGCCGGTAGAGAAAGAACAAAAACGATAAGAAAGAAGACGAAGATCGGGTGGACGGAGAGGTCGTGGTTCGAGGCGACCGAAGGAGGCGGGACCCGAGGTCTGGGTACCCGCAAGGCACCAGCGGCACTGCGCCGTTGGCCTCCTCAAGGAGTCGACGCGGGTGCTCTTAGGCAACAGCGGCTCCGCTCCACTGGTCTCAGCACCGGATTGTACGGGCACACACGCACCCGCGGCTTCACTTCACTGGCCCCGTCACCATCTTCGCGGCGTTGCGCTCAGGGAGCTACATCAGCGACAACTGACACCCGACTGCCGCTACGATCTGGTCCAATGCAGCAACGAAAAGTGAGGTATGAAAATGTTGCTTGAGAAACTACAAGGACGGATAGATATAACGTGAGGACACTGTTGTGGTTAAGGAACTGGCAGCCATTTGGGGTTTTTTTGTGTTTGTAGTGTATTTCCAACACTATTATTGTCTATTTTTCTTGCCTTCCCAGTACCTTTACCAGTCCTAAAGTATCGTCTCAACTTGATGCCTTTGCGCCCGGTCTCTATTCTTTTACCGAGGTGACGCGTGACAAAAACTTTGGCGAGCCTGCCAGGATCCTTTTTTCTCATTGTCACCTGTTTACCGCGGTAGAAGAGATGGATCTCGAAAAGTGAATGACAATGGCGAGTAGCTTGGGGTTGACTAAGGAAGAGATACTGGAGCTGTATGAGAGGGAAAATCAGAGACGGATAGAGGAAAGAACGGCAGCGGGACGCGAATCGAGAAGAGGAAAAGAGATCGAAGCGCATGGCAGATGTAGAACTAGAAAAGCTAGCCCAAGAGAAAGAGTTGGTCGAGTTAAAGCTACGTTTAGCAAATGCCAGTGCATCAAACCAAAGTGCTGAACAATCCCCTGTATCTCCAGTACCACAGACGTCCAAGAGTCCGGAAATTTGCCCAAGAAAGCTCATGTCTCCCTTTGATGACAAAAGAGATGACATCTAGGCTTATCTCCATCGCTTCGAACGAGTAGCACTAGGGCAAGGTTGGGAGAAGAGTCAGTGGGCGACAGCATTGAGTCTGTCTCGTCGGCGAAGCACTTAGTGTATTCGGAAGAATGCCGGCGTCAGAGTCTATGGACTACGACACAGTAAAGACAGCATTACTGCAAAGAGTTAGACTTACAGCCGACGGCTTCCGCAAAAAAATTTCGCAGCGCAAAGCAAGAGGATGCGGAGACAGGAAGACAGTTTGCTTCACGTCTCATGAGTAACTTTGACCGGTGGTTGGAGATGTCCAACACAGAAATGACGTATGAAAAACTTCGAGAGCGAATGGTGGCGGATCAGTTTCTTGCGTGTTGCAACTTCAAGTTGGCAGTATTTCTGAAGGAGCGCAGCCTAAAGACCGTAAAAGAGATGACTACTGCCGCAGGTCAGTACTGTGAAGCTCAGAGGCTTAAGAACTTGGCCAAAGTGAAGGAAGAGGGCATGGCGATGAGCATAGAAGCACAGAAAAGTATGACACAAAGCCTCGCTCGGAGAGCTCCATTACGTTGTTTCCATTGCAATCGCGTAGGGCATCGTGCCGTTGATTGCCGAACTGTTTCTAACTCGAGGCAAGCACCTTCAACTTGCCATGTGTGTAAGAGAAGAGGGCATGCAACAGAAGAATGCCGTTTTCAAAAACAGGAGACGTCAGCTTGTGCAATAAAAGCGAAAGAGTTCGGCCCAGTCCCACAAAAGCCAATTACAAGTACCAAAGAACAAGAGACACACTGAGAGACGGAGAGGATCGGGCGACACAGGAATGTCAAATGTCTGTTGTAGATGGCGAGCTGCGGGGAGAGCTAATCTCAGTTCTCCGGGATACTGGAATGAACACGGTATTGGTGAGGAGGAGTTTGGTCAGGGAGAAGGAGTTTACTGGGCAGGGGGCGCAAGTGGTGCTTGTAGATGGAACGGTACGGTGCTGGCCGGAAGCTATCATTCAGGTTTCGACCCCTTACTACACGGGATAGATAATAGCCAAATGTGTCGATGAACCACCATATAACTTGATTCTGGGTAATGTGACAGGCATCGAAGAAGTGAATGACCCTGACACGAAATGGACAGGCAGGTTAGCGGAAATGAATGGAGAAAGAAGGCGCCCAGATGAAGAACAGAAAAAGGATAACGAAACAACAAAAGCAGTCATTTCAACACCGATAATGTCTATGACAGCGCTTGCAATGGCTGCAATTGAGAAAACAGAATCGCTACATGAACTCGCTGATTCAAGTGATCTAGCTTTGGGCAGGTCACCCGAGAGAATCACCCGACAACAAAAGAAGGATCCATCTTGGAGAAATTGGTGTCAACAAGCTCATTGCGAAGATCGCCGGCGACATTGCTAAAGTACCAGACGACGAGCTTGGAGCGCAGACAACAGTAAGAGCTGCAGGGCATACGGCAACCCCTCTAAACGAGGCAGAAACTTTTGTCAAGATGAAGTCGCACCAGAAGGTCATCGTCACCGGTGCGCGAACGAAACCTACAGTGGACCACAAAAATCATATAGTCAGAAAAAACAACGAAGATGGCGAAGTGTGGTTGAACAGATTCAAGAAGACGGTCGACTCAACGTTCATGGGGAAACTCAAGGGTGTTACCACGCTTGCTGGGAAGCGGAGACGCCGGTCAACGGATTAAAGAACTGCGAGGACAGAAAGAGGTTCGAGGAACAAAGTGGTACCACCCGAAACATTACATTGGCGAAAGACATTATGTCGGACCAGCTTATAGACCAGCTTATGGACACAAAGTCGATGGCATTCCAAAACAAGGTGGTCTATATCGTTTGAGATGAAGATTGCCAATGTCAGAATTGGAGAAGGAATCGTTAGGTGAATAGAGCAGGGTGAATTGTCAGCTTAGTGAAGTAGTAGTCTATTTTGTGGAATATTTAGTGGAATATTTTGTGGAAAAATCAGTAAATTAGCTGGTTAGCAGTGCACTAGGTAAACGACAATATAACATTTTAGGAAATTTTGAGTATGGTGCCATAATTTACCAATGAGTAGTGAATGTGTTAGCAAATGCCAGCATAACACATTACAGAAAGAATGTTTTTGTGTACTTACACTAACGCGCACGGAAAATGACACTTGCGTGAACGTTTCAGTGGTTAGACCTTAGTGTGATAGCTGTGGCCCTTAGGACTGAACTAAACTGTGCTGTGAGAAAGTGATTGACTGGGATTTGTGATATGAGTGTGGGTCATCGACGTCAAAGTGGAAGCAGTTTTTCATGAAAAACTCTTGAAGACGGGGGCAAATGTCAGGGTCAAGGTGCGAAGACGGCGGAGACGCCGAAGAAGAAGAGACTAAACGAGAAATTTCTGGAAGCCGGTAGAGAAAGAACAAAAACGAGGAGAAGGAAGACGAAGAGCGATAAGACGGAGAGATCGTGGTTCGAGGCGACCGAAGGAGATGGGACCCGAGGTCTGGGAACCCGCAAGGCACCAGCGGCACTGCACCGTTGGCCGCCTCAAGCAGTCGACGCGGGTGCTCCTAGGAAACAGCGGCTCCGCCCCACTGGTCTCAGCACCGGATTGCACGGGCACACGCACCAGCGGCTTCGTCACCCTGGCCCCGTCCCCATCTTCGCGGCGCTGCGCTCAGGGAGCTACCTCAGCGACAACTGACACCCGACTGAAGCTACGATCTCGTTCAACCCAGCAACAAAAAGTGCGGTATGAAAATGTCCTTTGAGAAACTATAGGGACGGATAGATATAACGTGAAGACAATGTTGTGGTTAAGGAAATGAAAGCCATTTGGGTTTTTTTTGTGTATGTAGTGTATTTCCAACACTATTATTGTCTGTTTTTCTTACCTTCCCAGTAGCTCTACCAGTCTTAAAGTATCGTCTCAACTTGATGCCTTTGCTCCCGGTCTCCATTCTTTTACCGAGGTGACGCGTGACACTGGGTTTGTGCATGTTTCCTTTTGCGACATTTTTTGGACATGGCTTCATCTGTGTATATAGTGTCACTTCAATCCACCAAGCGGTTAGGATAGACACAGAAAAATTTTTTGCAAGTTCAGATGAGCCGTGTAGCTTGGCTAAAATGTCCTCAGACTCCCCATTCACGAAATATATTTCTTATATATAGTGGTACCTCACATTATCTGTCATAGTTAGTGTTAAAGTTGCCTTAGTAGCGCCAATGCTAACATTAAATTATATCCACTCCACTCTCTTGCTGTCCCTTAATGTTACACCCATCATCTAGCGTTCTATTGCCTGCTAAGTCGTCCTTAATTTATGTTAGACTCTTTTAGTTAGCCTGGATGTTTCTGCCCCGTAGCCGAGTACAAGTAGGTTGCAGCTGTCATACACTGTCTTTTTCAGGGACAATGGTAGGCGGCCATTCTGTATTATACCAGACGTAAAAAGCTGTATTAACAACACAGATGTTCCTGTACCCATGCCTAGATTGATGAACCGGTTTGCATGGGAGGTGCTTCTGCAACAGTCTGCACAAGGCGCCTGCTCAAGCTACTGTTGACGGTCAACTTGGCGTAGGACTTCTCCTGGTTTGGGAAACAGGAAACACATTTTTTTCCACCTGTGACTGGCATCCTGCATTGTGTGTAACTAGATATCTTCCTGTAGTTACAGACATCAAATTCTTTCACCAATGTATAGGGCCCAGATTTTTATTGTCAGCCACATCCTGCGCAAATATCAGATTTGTCGACAACCTGCGGCTTTCTTCGTTTTAATGCTAGAAACGGTATTAAATGTCTTTCATCCTTTGCACCATGACATTTTTACTCACTTTCCAACCAATGCGGTCTGCAACTATTTTGGCAGTTATTGGCACCACAACAAAAAACGCAAACTGTTCAAGAATCCCAGCCATATCTGATGATGGAGGCATGCACCGTTGAACTACCATTGAATCATTTCTGTGCTTCCATGCGTTTTTATTTTATGGTATTGTTCTTTGAGAATATCACTTTGTGTGAATCACCTAGTCATGTAAATGTGTCTTCTTGTAACTAATATTCTATAATTTCGTTGTTCCCTGTTTTTTCATTTGTTCCGAAATCATATCACTTTGTGTGAAATATTGAAGTATTGTAACTTTTTGTTTTCCCAACCAGAATTCAATAGGTTGTATCTAAAGTTTTTTGTTGTTTTATTGTTGTCCTGCCATTTCACTACATATGAATCATTTCATCACGTAAATTTCTACTGCTCTTGTAACCGCCGTACAGTCATTTCTTTATACCCACCTTTTCTATATATCATACCCATTTCCCTAGATGTTGGTTTGTTTAAAGTAGATTAAATTTGTATGGCACTCACAACCACCGCTCAACACCACTTCTGTGTTTCCTAGGTGCTTTTGTTTTATTGTTCCACGAACGTTTCACTACATGTGAACTATAATTTTCGTAAATTTGCTGTGCTTTTATAACTACCATTCCATCATTTCTATGTTTTCACACTTCTCTTGCGTTGTTTCCGCTCCACCGTCCCACCCAGCTGATTTAGAAATTCTTTCCGTACAGTCCGAAAAAGTCGCCGATAGAGATATCCTAGGCGTTCAATCATTGTTCGGAACTAATACAGGTGAATACGGTAAAGCACGTGCGCAACGAACGTGTTTTGCTTTTATGAGGCGAAGGGTTCGACCTTACCCCGCAATGTTCACGCACAGGCCCTATACTCGTGCGCAACTTTCTGTGGAAATGGAGTCAGAGCTACGCGGAGGGGGGGGGGACTGATTTGTGTTAATGCGGCAAAGTAGTTCCCAGTAAACTAGTTACGGTTTCGGTTTCGGCGTGACGCATACGCATTTGCTACTGTAAGTTTTTTGGAATGATCTCTATGGTTGAGTGCGCTAAACCGCAATCACCAATCATGCAGGCATATCGACGTCTCCTTCTCGACGTTTTATTTGATTCAAAGAAAAAGCCAGTGCTTTCCCGGGAGAACTCGGGCCGACCTAATATATTATAGCGTAGAAGGTAAAGCCGAACTCTGAACTTTCCAAAAACAGCGTCAATTTTGTCAGCGCTAGAATTTTGAGGGCAGCTACTAATATTTGAACACTTCTTAAACCGAAAACTGAGCAGTAAAACAGGCACGTGTGGCGTACATACATAGCGCAGGCTCGCTATACCTTTATGTCAGCCCGCGCACACTACGGCGCAAAGTGAAAGCCCATTGGCTTCGCGCTGAGTTAGGTAGGCCTCAAGAAGTTTCGGTGACTCGCAGTTAGGAAAGCGTGTAGGGGAAGCTGGCGCTGCCGAACCCATAGATCCTGCGCTCAATCCCCCCAACTTCTTATTCCAATATCTTTGATGAACATCGTGAAGCCTTTCGATCGTGTCTCGCTACACTACGTAACGCCGGTTTAATACTTGAGGATAGGAGTCGTACTGCACTGCCGAAGTTGCCTATTTACAGCATAAAGGCGTGTCAGCAATTCGACCGCTGAAAAACGTAACACTGTCTAAACACCTGCACAGTCAGCGCTGGTCATAAAATTTGAAAATAATTGGTCACTAAACATTTTCCCAGTAATGTGGTCACTCACTTCGTAAAGTACATTGCATTAGCTAACTTTGCCAAACGCAGATATATCGAGCCGACTCAGGTTGTGCGTTAAGCCATTCCCTTTCCATTTTGTTAATGTGTGATCACTAGCACAGTTCTTGGTTCACTTGCCCAAAAAGCACCGTCTCCAGAAACCCGCGACTGGGCCGGTCAGCAAAATTTTAATTTGCTTCCAAACCGCGCAACAGAATTCCCGTTGACAGCGTGTAGCCGCTAACTCATCATCAACAATCCAATTGGCTGCAACTGCCTCCTTTCTTCGTCTTTTACATTAATGTTGTGGGATCATGGCTGAATATAAATAAAAAAATAGATCAATGGTATTCGCGGCTGTAAATTTGATGTCGGCCTCACCTTCGCACTTACTTGTTTGCTGGTCCAACACGTGGGTTGAATCGTGGTGGTCCTGCCCATCCAATTCTCCAATTTTCATTTGGCGGGGACGTAACACCCAACCATAGCTAAAGTGCACAAAAAGTTCACAAAATTGTGTTTTTTGTGGCAAAGGCGAAGAATCCCACACAGAATTCAAGAACCAGCAGCAAAACTCCGACACTCAGGGGTGCCACAGCCAGTTGCAAACAGTTTGACATCGGTACACCGTCAGCAGGAATAATGTGTGCTACGTGAAAAATTGAAGCAGAAAAAATGATGTGTTTTCTTTGATTTACTTATTTCCTGCGTAATCACCTTGGAAAAATTTGGAAGTCACTCCCAGTAGTCACGCAGCCACAAACACGTACACGAACACCACTCACAGGAGCAAAGCTTTAAAACCCTGGCCCCATCTTTCAAGCCCACTTTAGCACTCGGAGCCTCGCTGCTACGTATTTCCAAACAGACATTTCTGGCTCTGGTAGCAGTTATTCGCAGTCACGGAGTATGGTGTACAGTAATTTCTTAATGATCAATGTGAAAACAACATAGATGTACCAGACGCTGCACCACGAACACACCAAAGTGACAATGCCCATTGCCATGTTAGTGAACATATCTGTGAATTCTGTTTCTTGAGAGCATGCCGTTACCTTTCGGGTGTTCGACCTCAAATTCTAGGGCCTTGCGAAGATAGTATTTGTACAAAAGCTAAGGCTGGAAGTGGGGAAATCTGCAGCGTTTCGACATTTAAAAGAGAGGCATTGATGATTCTACTACTCCTCGCCGTTTAAACATGTAAATACGCATTTGCAAGAAATTATTTGAGCCTGACATGCTATTTTACTTCAGCAGCCTACACTTCGTAGTCGAAAAGGCCAACAAAGCATGAGCAAGTGAATACAAATGATTGTCTCACTTACAATGTGCAACTCATGGTAAGTATATTTTTTTTTAAATGACTGAAACACTTACAAACGATAGACAAATGAACAATGGATTTCTCGACGTCATCACTGCCATTTCGCAGTTCTTGTCAGATAATTTTTCCAGTGTTGTCTTTTCATGCACAGGTAACTGCTATTTGCAAAACCTGTGGATTTTAATCGAATTTTGTATTTGCATTTCTTTCTGGGGATAACAGGATACATGACGTGCCACTTCTCACTGCTTGCTACCAGCGTTCGTCCTCATTTTCCATTCTATGCTGACAAAGGATACAGCAAGTGCATATAGCTTCCACCCACACCGATAATGTAAAGAATAATTAGTATACTGACAACAAGACTCCTAATGATTGCCACGTGCTGCACAAATCCAGTACCATATGAGCAGCTACCTCCCCAGTTGCTGGGCATCAGAAAGGTAAACAAGCTGTCCTGTAAGTGGTTGCACACAAACAGCACCACGTAAACCAACAGAGCGTACTTTTAAGCTTCTGGCCACCAGAAAGAAAAACAAAGTAACTCTTCACTTGCCACATAAGGATAGCAACATATAACCGATAACGCGTACTTCCAAGCTTCGGGTCATCAGAAAGGTAAACAGGGGGTTCTGTAAGCTGCCACACGAAAGCAGCACCACATAAACCAACAGAGCGTACTTCCAAGCTTCCGGTCATCAGAACCGTAGAAGAAGCTCCTTGTAACGCGCCAGACACTACCAGCACCACATAGGTCAGCGCACACCGGTTTAATCACAGCTCCTCTACACCCGCTGATTTCGCAGTCACTGCAGTCACTAGAGCTGCTGGAGTCGGAACCTAGCGGAATCACGACGATGTCGATTCTAGTGTCGATTGCACCGTCCCGCTCCCACGCCTCTTTCTCAAAACGCTCCACATGAGCCCAGTTCCGGGCCCGGTATTTCCGAGTCACCAGGGCGATGGCTTCTTTGAGTAGTCGTTCAACTTCAGCAAGAGTGAATAAAGTGTTGTTGGCAGCAATATACCGCTTAACCTCGCTGCACACCATTTCAGAAGGGTTAAATTCACAGTGGTAAGGAGGAAGGAGGAAGGAAGGAAGGAAGAAAACTTTATTAAGAAAGGATGGACCCGAAGCCGCAGGGGAAAGGGGAGGGCAGGAAGGACGCTAGTAATGTCCAGCCATCGACGCCGCACAGACAAAGCTCCAGAGTGCTGTCAAGGTGTCCTTGACGCGCCAAGAGGGCCGAATCCACTCTTCCTAGGAGTGAACCCACGCCGGGCGGTGTTGGGTGCGAAGCACGGCAAGGCCCGGGCAAGACCAGACGAGGTGCGGAAGGTCAGCTTCGTGAATGTGCCATGGCATGCGTAGCAGAGCACATGGGGTCCAAGAGAGAAGGGGAGGAACTGGGAGCTGATCCGGTCTGTGGAGGTCCTGCGAGGTCTACAGAATGGGAGTTTCCCGGCGATGTTGACGTCGGAGAACCTGCCGGCGGTATGTTGTTGCCTTGTTGGGATTCATTGCCCGAAGGGTCAAAGTGAGTAGTGCCGTCCTCGCCACCGTGCGACGATGTCAGCGGTTATTGCGAAGCCAGGAACGGGCGCGGTTGAGAAAACCTCGGCGCCGCGAGATAAGCCAGGAGGCAGAGGATGCGGGCTCTGGGGTACTGATGACTGGAGGTGAAGGCGCCGGGCATTTCGGCGACGCTGGCGCTCCTCGTCAGGATCGAAGTGGGCTCTGCTGGCTATGGTCTCCCCGGGCTGACGGCGGTACGACGAAAGATGCCTCGCTCGCCCGCCTGTGGGCGCTTTGATTACCGGGATGCCCTCCATGGCAAGGGATCCACCGTACTGTTACGGGCGTGTGGAAGGTGCTGTGCAGAGAGCTGCCATGATTGTTTAATGCAGTGTGCTGCAGAGTGTTCCCGTGAATTCCTATAAGGAAACGTGAGGCCTCGGCACAGTCCGTGAAAATGTGCACACGGTGGTACGCGCGCTGATTGCATGCCTGCAGAACGGAACGTGCTAGGCGTAGGCCTTGTTCAATAGCGCGCAGCTCAAGGGTGGTGGTGTCCGGAATGGAGTCGACGATGTAGGCTGTAACGCTGCGTTCATTACTGTCTACCGCTACAGCTGCAAGTCAGTGGTAAGGAGGAAGCCGAACAATGTAGTGACCAGCAGCTCAGGCCAGGGCTCCAATCTGGTATCCAAAAAGCTTGTGTTTGTTCTCAACTAACTAGCCGAAGGAGCTCAGGCATCAACTGGTCATCATACCACGGGATGGTTTTTGCAGTCAACCAAGAGTGAATGTCGGCCTTGCGCCACGACGTGAGGGCAGCTTTTCGATCTGAACACTGTGGTAGAGAGTATTGTACATGACAATAACACTCCGTGGCTCAATTTTGGGTAGAAGTTGTTCGCAGAACCACTTTCAAAGCGTGGGCCATCCGTTTCACTGTGGTAGTCAGTGGAAGCACTTTTGATGCACGAAAAATGAGACATGCCCTGTCCAGAAAGCCCATCTCACTTCCCGCATAAAGGACGATGGGCCGACCACCCTTTCCACTTGGTGCACAAAGCCCTAGTTGGACCCCGGCGAAAGGCGTCTTCACAGGATAACACAGTGGTGTCCTCCCACACCGTGGCCTTGGTGTGCCCAGCATTCAGCCAAGTCTCGTCAAGATAGTATATAGACCTGCGGAAATGAAAGGAATACGTGTGTGTTCTTTGGGGAGAGGGGTTAGTTAAGACACAGAGGGCATTTATTGCTTGCACCTTACATCATTTTTCTACGCTGGAAGGCATGTTTAGTTCTTGGTGGCGCCGCAAAATACCAAAATTAAAAGTTCGCCGAACGTACAACCCCCACATAGCTAACGAAATCCAGTCAGTGAGTGCTATCCATACATTATTTAAACATGTCAATGTATACTTGTCCCTTCACTTGCTGAACCAGAATAGCGTGCAAAATACAAACAGGAGCCAGCAATCCAGAAAAAATGCCAGGGATTAAAATAAAGTGAACGCCAGAATATATGCAGAGTGATTTTGATAAGTCATTCTCAGCAATTAAATATCTGTCTGTACGAGAACTTCCATCGTTATTCTTTCTTGTTACATTTGAACTGTCAAATAATGTTACATACGAAATTTTTATTTGATTCTCAGGAATTGACATTTATCTATCTGTCCACCAAATCAAAACAGTAACCACGTGCCATTTCTGCTTTCGCATTTCTCGAACGGTCCCCAGATATTTCCGCCGCCACACGATGATGTCCTCCCTTTCTAGAAGCGGGGTGTTACATTTTCGCTTCTGAAAAGCAAATCCAATGTCATTCAGAAGGCGCGCATGGTTCTGGCAATCAGCTTCGGCAGTCCCATGTCTGGGTCGCTGGTCACATCGCTGAATTTGTTTTCTGCAGTTGCCGCCTAGTTTGCGAATTAAGTACTGATGCACTTTCTGCCGGAAAGCGGCAAGGGTGAAGCGGGCGTACCGCTGTACTCTTGTCTTTCCTGTAACTGCTGGCGTGTTCCCTGTCGACAAACAAAGCATGTTGCGCTTTGGGAACTTCAGGGTGCCACGCAAAACCTCATGCTTGAGCCGTGCGACCCTACGCTTCCTTACGCCGGTATGCTGGCTAACCGAACGAAATGAGGAAATGATGGAGAGTCCGGATTTCGTCAGTCTCAGTTGGGCGTATGCGTTGCAGACAACTTGATTGGTCTGTTTTGGCAGCTTCTCTTTGTGAATCTTTTTGAAAATGCTTTGCCGTAAAGTAAGTGGCGGTTGTACGGAAAAGCACCTTCTGTCGTCGAAGACACCATTTTTTTCTAAAGAGAACCTTTGTGCCACCAGTTGTAATTTCGGCAGCCAAACAAAACCCCCAAAATATAAACAAAATAACACTATTTCAGGCGATTAAATTTTGGCGATTTATTGGCAGTGTCAACGCAAAGCTAAAAGAAGAAATATATGTTTTTACATTGCTTAGGTTATTACCATTGAATAATGTTTGTAGAACAACTTACAACTGCCCAGTGAAATATCGTGGTTCGGCCAGCCACTTCGCCTCTCAACTCCCGTAGCTTCCTCTTCATTGCCACAGAATGTTGTCCCCGAGTATAACAAACTCCTTGCTACGTGACCCTCTTTCCCTACTTTACGCAGTGGTGCCCCTTCTAAATTCATTAACTTGCCCATCGCCAGACCAAATTCAAAGTGACAGTTTCGGTGTTTGTCCTGCGAAAGGTGTATGCGAATAATGAAGCTGTAAAACATCTTTAGTAAAACGTAATAAATGCAGAGCACTTTAGGCCATACCTTGTCGTCGTAGCTTGCTCGCTGGACCCAAGTAGATCCAAACAGCGTTCCGTTGTAACCGATGCCGCGGCATAACCGAGTCTTCGAAAGCCAACATTTATTCTTAAGTGTTCAAAATTCGTTAGCCGCTGGCGCTTGGCATACATCTGCCTGTTGTTTAGCGCAAAGAAAACTGTTGGCAGATTTTGGGCGAAATACACGTAATTACCCGCAGCACCCAGGTTTATTTAGTTATGAATGCTCGTTAAGTTGGTGCATACGATAGTAACGAAAAAACTGGCACTGCAACGGCGGCCAAAAGAAGCAACCACAAACGCAATCACAAAAAGAGTAAAACCAATGCTGCCGCCGTATCAGGCAGGGGCGGGCGAGAACTGCGAAGACGGGAAATTGGAATGGCATTAGGTGGTTAGCGGTCGGCGGTGTTAACGGCCGCTGTTACTGCTCTGCTCTTCCGACAGCTTGCTGAATTGAGTGGAACGGCTGTATTTTTCCCCGCCAGTAAGTGTGTCATTCTGGGCGAGGGCCATAGCATTTGTCGAGGGTCTGCTTCAAAACCTACAACTCAACATTGACTAATCTACAAAAATATCCTATTTTGAACGCTTCTTCAGAGAGCGAATGCGCCATAATCTGATCGCCTTCTTCAGGCCATCTTCCAACAGGGCATGGCATTTCAACAGTCGAAAAGGTTACCTG